>JANHFZ010006939.1:0-41372 GCA_027560215.1 Halcyon smyrnensis | reverse complement strand
ATTATTTGAGCAGTATCTAAGATAAGATGCTTAGAAATAAAGCCAGTATCAAGTCTTGTGTTATCAGGATTCAGCTTCATTTTGGTTTAATTTTCAAATGCAAATAGGAATTTGCAACTATTAATTTTCTATGCACTGTGCATAGATTTTTGTTGCATACATTTAAACTGGTGAAGGACATATTTGTGTCATAATATTATTTTGTTTTTTAAAGAGCATATCTAAGCGAACCTTGGGGAAAATCTTGCTGAGCACTTTGGAATGCTGCCGTGACCCCCAACCTGGTAAGAAAATAAATCACATATAAAGAGCAAGAAGCATCAAAAGTGTCCTTTTGGGGGAAAAAAAAAAAAAAGATAATGAACAGATGAGTAAGAAAAAAAATATATCAAATAGTGGGGGACAAGCTGAGGAGAAAGAAATACTATGCAAGAAGATTACCTATAGAAAGGGATGCTTTCTAGCCTGTGACAGAAAGAGGAAAAGATCCAGAGCTGGTTTTGTTTGGGTTTTTTTGCAAAATTGTAATTAGAATTTGGCCTTAGGGGAACAATTCAGTATCCCACTAATGTCTGTAGGGCTTCACTGATACGTGAAAGTGGAAAACACAAGTACATAAGGCACCTGTTTATCACATTTGCTGTCCCACTCTATGTTGTATTCCTCTGCTGTAACACAAACAAGACACACAAAACAGAATATTTCTGTGAAGAAACCGGATTAAACCTGCACTCCTCTAATAATAGCCTCTCATGTTCCTTTCATGCAAATTAAACTCGCCAGCTCCTCTCCCTTGGCAGTGGCCTGTTGTGCCAGAGCTGCCTCTGTAGAACCTGTGCAGGGATCAGAGCCTGGAGGTTTAGGTTTGATTACTTTGTTCCTATTAGAAGAGCTTTGTACGTACCTTCCAGAAATGAACATCGTGTACCCAGCCTGAGAACATGGCTTGGGGGGGCTTTTAATAGGCAGACTGAAGTCAAAGACAGAATTATCAAAGACTAGATGTGGCCTGAGGGTTTAATTTTGGAGAATATTATTAACAGTGATTGAGGGAGAATAACACAGAAACCCTTCTGGGTTTTGCCGTTTCAATGCCTTGTTGTTAATCATGTCCAGCAATCCAGGGCACAGGCATCCCAGAGCTGAGCTGTCCTGTTCCAGCATGGCCACAGAGGAAGAAAAGAGACAGACCTTTGTTGGCTTCAGGACACCAACAGACAGAGAAACCATCTCTGTGCTATAGGTCAGATGTTCTGGTGAGAACAAGAGGAGACTGTATCCCCAGCACACAAGTGTCCAGGAGGTACTGGGATTTACCCTGCCCAGGAACACTGACTCCAAGGGATGCTGCTGAACCAAAGTACCTCCCTCTGTAACTGCAAGCACAGATCAGCTTCCTAAAACCACAGCAAGTGAAGCGACCTTGTGCAGCTCACTGTCCGTTCTGCATGATCATTGCCATGAACCATCTTCCCTGCTTTCAGTTTTCTGGCCGTGCACTTGATAGACTTAAACAGCTTTCCTAAGTCTTTGTAACCAGACTCCTCCTTCCTTTTGTCAAAAGACTAAGGGGATGGTTGGATGGGCAGCTCTTTATTTTGACATGAAATAGTCTTTTTTCACATGGGTACATGAGAACTCAGTGGGCAGTGAATGAAGCAAGAGAACCAGTAGAGAAGACAGTCCTTGAACCCAGTTCAACTGGCATTTTCACTTAGACAAGATTTCATTATTTGGCCTCAACACTTAAATATTTTATGATAATTACGTGAAGTGCCACCTATAAAGAAAAAAGCTTGCTTTACAGTTGTTAAACTGCAACTTTCTGTCTTTGTTCAAATTATAATGATAGCAATTTTCTTTTAAAAGGAAAAGCCCACCTCTTTGAAGTCCTAGACACTCTGTACCACGAGCTGGCCGCCTGTGAACTCCTACAAAGCCAGCCTCTGGAGAACGCACAGAGCTGCCAGTCCTTGTCTAACACGCTGGTCATCTCGTGCTGAGCAGCACTGTCAACTACAACCTGCACCACCAGCCGAACAACAGTCTTCATTCATTCAAACGAGTAAGATTCGCCCACTTCAGCAGAGCCCAGTGATGGACCGGCGTCACCAAAGGTTTGCTGCATCTGGGAAGAGCACTGGACCCTCAGCTAATGGCAAAGCTCTCCCTTAGGCGACGAAGCGTTCACATGATGTGAGGATTATGTGGCAATGTCAGTCTCTGACAGAAGCCTGACCGTCCTCATATGATGGCCCTGTAGCTGTACTGGTTAACCAAATAAAAACTACTCCAAATACACCGACCTGACCTGATTTACAGCCCTGGCCCTGCACAAGCTGGGCACAGCTTCTAGCTTTTGTGATAGCTCAGTTCAAAGGCCTGGGTTATCACTGGCAAGTAAAAGGCTTCCCTAACAGATAAGTGCCAAAATGACTGTATTATAAACACACACACGGGTGTATGGCAGCAGTGCAAGTTTTAAGGGCTCCTGTATAAAATGTGTTTGTGCGTGCCTATTTGTGGTTCATTTATTCACTTTATTTAAATCTGGAGTTAAGATTTGTTACTGCTCTGCTGAATTTTGTATTTGAAATTGTAGAGATGCCTTAGAAATCCACAGGAGTCTTTTCTGATGATGGTCTTAGATTTTACATAAAAACTTAAATTTAACCGCTTGACAAAGGTACAAAGCAATCTTGTTCCCAGGCTCTCAAGGAAAGGAAGGGTTGAAAAATTCACTCTGCAGCAGCTGCTGTTGCATTAGCAAACACCACGTGCAGAACATGACTTTGTTTTCCCATTTACCTTCCCTCAGTGCAACTGCAGAGACACAAAGCTGGGTCCTGTTCACAGACAAATTAATGTCAAAACTGGGCCTAATCATTGTGCCATGTAACATTTTAATCATCAGTAAAAGCATTCCTGGGGGCAAAAGTAAATAAAATAGGTTGCTTCCAAGATGGTTTTTGCTGTTTTGTTCAACTATCAACCACAGAAACTAAAGCAGCAGAGCTGTTAAATGATCCAACTGAATTTCTGTCATTAAAAAGATGCCCTGTAGATCTTTGAAGGGAAAAGGTTTGCCTGAGCTTATGCCAGCAATGAAATAAGAGCATTCTATTCAGAACTGTGCATATATGACTTTCTCCCATGAAAATGGTTTTCATACAGGAATAAGGTCCATCCCACAGTGCCGTAAGGAGAATAAGATTTCTATTCCTTTCTAGCCATCAGGCACTGTATAGCTTACACACACTGCCATCCAACATTGTGACATCACCTAGCATTTAGAGCCATGGTGGCAACAAAAATTTGCAATAGATATTTTCATTTCATTTTAGAGGAGAGAGAGGAAAAAAAAATGTTTTGTAAACAATGGAACAAACACTGTTCAATGTTGATTTCTTTCTGGTTTAACAGAGGAAGATTTTAAGAATAGATATATATACACGTAGTGCCTTGTAAGAAAGAAAAGCGTGTACTAATACTGAATATATTACTAACACAACACTAAGCACAATATACTATTACTTAGTATATACTAAACTATATGCTAATATTATATACTACAAAAACTATACACTAAATGTGCAACACATAACTAAAATGAACAGAATTTAGTTCCCTGCTTGGGTCCATTTTCTAAAAAAAAAACAAGAACAAGTATCAGTTTGTGTGTCGTGCAGCTCTCAGACATTTCCCAAGAATACTCTATATGTATGAAGAGAGAAAATGCCAGCAACTCATTAAATAATCAATTAAATGATCATAAATATCTGTGCATACAGTTAGCAGAAGAGACATTTCAGGACTAGCATTATAATGTGAACACGTGCCTGATTATGGATCCTCTCTGTCTGCAGGATTCTTTCATCACTCAAGTGAGTATTATTTACTGTACCTACTCACTCTCTAAATACATGTGTATATCTGTATTTCAAATACTGTTAAGATTTTTATTTTATTAAGAAATGCCTATATATTTTTGATACATCAGCATAATGCTGATTAACCTTTTAATAATAAAAGCTGATTATTTTCCATCCAAAATGTAATTAATATGGGGCAACTCAGACTTCCACTATTCTGCAGGAAGAATCTGTTCTTCAGAATGCATCAAGGAATGGTCTTCAGTCAAATTCTTGTAGGAAATCAGAGGCAAAGCAAAGCACTGTACTTTGAAAGACCTTCTTTGGTGACCTTAACATCAGTTTTTTTCTTAAATACTTTTACCCTGATGTTTTCTACTGAGCCTGTCAGCAGCACTGATGAGGCTGCTAAATATTTCATGTGAAGCTGTATAAATATGTGATTTTAAATCAAATGTAATTGAGAAATTTCTAGCACTGCCTCAAAAGTAGGTAGGCTTCCACAGTTTGATTTACTATGTGGAACACATTCAAAAGAATCTGCATAATAATCCTGGGAAGCAGCCCCAAATCTCAATGTTTTCTTAAAGACCTAGCTCCTTAAGTCAAGTGATTACTGCAGATTTCAGCTCCTTTTTTTAATTTTCTTTTTTTAATTCCTTGCCTTTTGAGTATTGGATTTGTTCCCAGATAAACATCAAACTGAAATATCTACTCAAGTCTCATTAATAGCTTCACTGTATTTCAGACAGTAACATAGGAGTCGTTACTACCCACACTGTTCACAGCATAACACGCTCCTCCTTTGAACCACTGGAGCAGTCCTCACAGTAACACTCTCCACAATTGCTCCTCTAGCACATATAAGCACACAAACTAGTACTTCATGTTAGAGGGAACATATACCAATTTAAATTGACTTTGTAAAAAAAAAAAAAAAAAGAAACAAATCCCTATATGACAAAACTTGAAAAGGTAACAGAGCACCTTCAAAAGCCTTCCATTTAAAAAGTACACCCATAAATCCAGTATCTCAAATCTCCACAAACGTTTTGTTTTGTTGTATCTTTACCAAACAGTAATAAATGGCCATTTGCTTGCATCTTGAGTTCTCAGTACAGAAAATAAAAAAATCAAACAGAAAGAGAGTGCGTGTGCCAGAAACATAACAGCTGCCCATCTAAAATTCTTCAGAAGTAGCCAGAGGCCGTCAGAGCTTGCCTGCCTGACACTTACTTGTTCACTATGAAAACCGGTTTGGAGGAGTCCACGTGACATGTTACCAGGTGAGACCAGAGCCTTGCTGCACAACTTTCAGCTGGTAAGGGTTACTTAAGTCCTGTCTGTAGCTGGGACCTGTACTATGATTTTCAGTTACAAAGCCAATAGGCTTCTATAAAAGGGTTTAAAAAACCGAATTTATGCTGGCTTTGAGCCACACTTGCTGAACTATGGCCTTATACCATGCTTGAGATCCTATCCCCTCCCCAGCACACATATTGCTCATTCTAGTACATTTTATTATTGTTTTCTCAATAATAACTCCATTCTTACAGAAAGGACAGTTTCTTTCATCCCAGTTGTATCTGCTGGGGACTCCCTAATGGACTTCACCCCAGCAAAAAAAAGTTACTCTTCATCACCTCTTCTACATGTCTTTTCCTCCTTCATTGCCAAAGGCAGAGCAATAAATCCCCCAGGCTCCCACATTCTGTACTTTAAGACTGGTGCCCAGCCTTCCACTGAAGGAGCTGCCTGGAGGGTTCTCAATGCTCCAAACCTTCACTCCTGCAAGTCTCAAGGAAGTGCCCTTTCTCCTGCTCACACATCCCCTAAACCTGGCAGTCTAGCTCTCACAGACTTTGCTCAAATAATGGGTTGCTGTTTCTTAGCGATTTAACATCAGATCTCCATCAATTGTTATCCAACTCACTTTCTTAGCAGTCACGATCTTAATTTATTAATTTTCTATTAAAACTGCAAATGGGCCCTAATAAGGAAGCTGGTAGGTTTCCTCCAGTGATCTCCACTGTGTGATCTTCCCAAAGCAAGCTGTTCTATTTGACTTCACTCTCAAACCACCTTCTCCTCTGGGTGCCCTCCTCACTTACTGCTTTGCATATTCCCTGCTGAGATCACCCGAGGGTTTGCACACTTCTAGCACAAGTTACATTTTCCAAGAAGAGTTTCCTCCTCCTGTTATTTTTTACTTTATATGAGATATTAGCTATTAGTAACTTAAAGTCCACCTGATACTATTATTGAAGTTATTCATTAATTGTCTAATTTGTTTTCATTGAAGCTCCCTCTGAAGTTACCTGGCAGTGACCACTCATCACAGATGTTACACTGCTTCACAAAACTCTTCCACCAAACCAGTGTGACCATCTCCAGCCAGAGCTACTCCAAGAGCCTGATGGCATTTGTATACACTTTCAGAAGTAAAAAAAAATAAATTGTTTGGCACCAATATGTTGCAATACACTGAATATATCGGAATTAAATCTCTTCCCTTTCATGATACTGCCCATTGATTTATAACAGGGTACACTGCAGTGATGAAAGGCTGTTTACATTTCATTCTTTGTTTCCATCTTACTGTTAAGAAGGAGGCAACACTTTCAAATGGTGCTGTGAAAAACAGAATTGTGTGGTATGAGAGAATGACACTAAACTTTCACAGCATGCGTGTGACACATCACATTACCCGCCAAGGGGTTTTTCTTAGACTTACAATTTCATGGAGTTTAAGACACTGAATACTTTACTATTTACATTATCTTATTTTCTTAGTAATTTTATGTATAATTCTGCAAAATACAAAAGCTATAGAGTGTGCTTCTCAGTGTGAAATTCAATTGAAAATATCCTTACTTCCTAGATTACACTTTGCTTTCAGGAAGCCAGGATTTTCAGAGTTCCTATTGGGTTGCTATTCTACTTTTCTGGCTCTTCTGTAATACACCAGCAGAAACACCCTTACTCATTTCCACGGCACTGTCTGTTACGGGGGTTTGGTGGCCCTAAATTGTGGCTGTGACAGGGAACTGGTCAGAGTGAATATGCATTTCTCTGAGGCTGCTGCCAGACTTTTCTGAGCCCAGTGTCCCCCCTGAACAGAAGGAAGACAGAACCAGTATCTCTCATCTATACCTCAAGCCAGTGGAAAATTGTCTGTTTGGGCTACACACGTGTGTATGGATGGTCGCAGCGGACTGTCCACAGGCTGTCCAGGGGCAGTCACTCGCAGCTCCAGACCAGTCTGCTCTGTGGCTCTGGAAACCCCAGGAAGACTGAGCGTCACTTTCCTGGCATTGTCTCTCTATTGATTTTTCAAATCAGTATTTGGGAGTTGGAACTAGAGGATCTTTAAGGTCCCTTCCAACCCAAACTGTTCTGTGATTCTGTGATTTGTCCTTCAGGCTGAAAGTGTTGGACACAATACCTGGACTGATACACTCATGTACTTAGAAGAGCTCCCTCTTAGCAAATCTTGTTTAATGCAGCTCACTCACTGCTTCACTTAGAAGATGTGTCTGCATTAGAGCAAACCTCCCCAAATTGGGACTCGCTTCATAAATCATGTTATTTCCTACAATGCTGACATTTTTCTGAGCTGTAACCATTTCAGACTCACTGGCTGAAGAACTGTCTGCTCTTAGACTTAATCCCCTACTCATTTCCAGAGTGTACTGAGAGCAGAACAAAAGAAAAGAATTAAAAGGCTCAGAGGAAATTCTGGAAATCCTAGGTGGCATTTTAGAGCAAGTTGCCAGTTAGATATCAGATTCAATTCACGACCAGTTTTCCTGACCGAGAGGTTCCACCTGAACAGGAAGAAAAAATTCTTTGCTGCGAGGGTGCCAGAGCCTGGACCAGGCTGCCCAGAGACGCTGTGGAGTCTCCTTCTCTGGAGAGATTCCAAACCCAACCCTGGGCCCCCTGCTCTGGGTTGACCCTGCTGGAGCAGGGGGATTGGACAAGATGATCTCCAGAGGTCTCTTCCAACCTCTGACATACCAGGGTTCTGTGATTTAACACACCATGTAGTAATGCACCTTTATATGCTAATGAGATGAAGCCAAAACTATTCCTACTGAGGGTGTGCCTTCACTACAGACTTACTTAGGTGATCAGAAGCTCGATCTCCACATGCCAGGCAGCTGTCCTAGGAGAGAGTGGGCAAGCTTCAGAACCCCACTGGGGTCCTGTGCTCCCTGTGGTGCTTTGGAGGAATAGTACTTCTGTAAGCACAACACTATTTTCATTAGAAATGACTGGTTTGTGAGTCTGTCTCAAAGAACTATGAGATAACTTATCTTTGTCAAAGAGTAAACAAGGACAGTAGGATGACATTGAAAAATTATCAGTATTCAAGTGGTTTCACCCACGTCCTCCCTGCAAAGCAGAAAGGTCATAAAAGCTGAGTGTTTGTGCTATTATATTTTGGGATAATTTGTGTACTTGAAGGTTTTATTGTTTGATAGTTCTGGTTTTGCTGATTATTTCTCATTGATTTTTTCACAACTACCAGTGGAAAAAAGTTCTCTAACAAAGACAAGGTCCAGTATTTTGTGAGGAATTTTCCACCTCTGAAGGTTACGAAGAAAAAGAAAGGAGAAAAAGAAAGGAGAAAAAGAAAGGAGAAAAAGAAAGGAGAAAAAAAAAAGGAGAAAAAAGAAAGGTGAAAAAAGAAAGGAGAAAAAGAAAGGAGAAAAAAAGAGATATGAACGTTGAGGGTGACACAATTTGACCTAATCATAACATTTAGATTGAAAATGGTATTTTTTAATAAAGCAATACCCATAGGAGGATCTGTTTTGTTTTTAAATTAATCGTGGAAACAGCATTCATATCACGTGCACAGTACTGGTCCAGGCAGCAGTACGGCTTTCCTTCTTGTCAAGCACTGAAGCTCTTCAGCAGCAGAGATAGCTCTGGGGACCACAGGAGAAGTCAGCACGGGTGCTAATTGCTTATGAACAAACATCTGTCATGCCCAGGGCTGAGACACAGCACTGACTCATCTACCAAAGGATTGATAGTCACCCAAAAATGTCACCAGATTTTGAGAGTCATTTGAAAGTTGCTCTCGAATGTGCTCACATTTTAAACCTAATAGTCTTCTGGGGCCTCCTCTGATCCCTGCCATCAATAGCATGTAGCACATCCTACTGCCATGGAAACCCTTTCTAGGTCACCTTTACATAACAGCACAGAGAAAACATTTTGTCACCAACTCCACCATTAAAGCATACTCCTCTTCAGTGAAGGCTGCAGTAACCAACTTAACGTTTACAGTAATTACATGTAATACACCACAAATAAAAAGCCACACTCTCTCCAACATAAAGATGGGAACATATATACCGTGCAGGAGATGTTGGCTCAGACTCTGCTGTTACACTTCTAGTCATCTAGTGAGGGATGCAAAATGACCGCCTGAGCCTATGCATCCATTTTGTAACTCAAGCTGTACAACAGCCTGGGCTAATCACATTCTGTGAAGAACACTGTTAACACTGGAGAGACCCTACCAAGAAGGAAAACACAGCTGGAGCTGCTTTGAGGTACCTGGCTGGAGCTACAGATTAATAAAACTGACAGAACCAATAATTCCAGTCACAAAATCATATTCGAGGAGCCGCAACAATATATTGAGTAGAGACATAAAAGAGATGGGAAGCATTGCAAATTCTAAAATACAGAAATATTTGAGGACATAAGAAGTAATAATTACATAGCAGGTTCTTCTCTGTTCAGGGAAAACCAGAGTTACCAATGCATGAGGAAGAAACTGCATTTTTACAGCAACTGTTAGTCACTCTAACCTAATTATTTTAATTACCAAATCAAGACATTCAGATCCATGAAGAAAGTGTCTTTAGCAAGACAGAAAGTGGGAAGGGAACCTAAGAAGAAAGAAAAAGTTTTCATATTACATTGATAAAACTGCAAATTTACTTCTATGGTGATAATTTTAACAAGTTGCTCTCAAGTACCTAAGTTTGAATTTACACTGCAGGACTTACAGATGATTTGCAGGGTTCAGTCCTCCAACAGCCACAAATCCTCAAGGAAGACAGTAATATTTATAGCTATCATTCATTTTTGTTTGTTTGTTGTTTGTTTATTGTTTGTTTGGGGGGGGGTTTTGCAACTGTTTGGTTTGTTGTTGGTTTTTTTACCCCTAATGAAGAAGAAGAACTGTACATCTAGTAACCACTATTTCATAAAAGGAAATTGTTGCAAGTCATGGTAGACTAACCTCAACGTACACTATTATTTTATTGATTGTACAAGTCATTCCCAAACTCTTGAGAGTTAGAGCATGACAAAAATCACAAGCAATTAAAAAGTACAAGAAGTGGGGAAGAAAGATATGGCTGGGGCTCTTAAATAAAACATACTTGACAATGCTGAGACTATGGAAAAGAGGATTCTTCTGACAAGAATTGTACAAAAAAACCTCTCTGTTTATGTTCACTTGAACTGTTCCCCTCCAACTGCATCTCATTTTGTGATGGAAAAAAACCAAAATGTCATCAGGAATCCCAACCTGTTTTGGAATTCGGAGGCCTTTAAAACTTAAAGATTTGACAATACAAACCCCCTGGTTTTCTTCATTGTTTTGCTCATACATGAAAATAGCAGCTCCAAGCTTTCTAGTGTGTTTATATTCTTTAAGGAAAAGGAAGCTTAACATTGAAAAGTAGTAAGACTTTTAAAAGCCATTTAAAATCTTACAAGATATATGACTTTGCCTTATAAGCAGAAACAGACTTAAAAACCAACAGATAGGCCCATATACGGCTGCTACTAAAAATGAAAGAAATAACTCCATCAATTTGTATGAAATCTTTGGAAATTCCTTGTTACAGGCTCCAGATTCACCTCATTCCTGCACAGATGAATATATTCTATAAATAACTTTAAAGCTGCATCTGCTGTTGAATGATAACATTAGGGAGACCTGGTCATAACTTCTGCTGAAAATAAACAGTTGGAGATCTTTGAAAGATAGTCGAATTGTGGTTTAGCCTTTGACTGGCTCATAAATTGTCACACGAGCAAATAGCAAATGTAAGTCACATTTTTCTGCCTTCCTTCCTTATCGCTCCTTGTCCAGCCAATACCTCAGGAAAATTTCCATTCAAATTATAGCAGATACAGACACAAGAATGCTGACAAGTCACTTAATGGCCCTACTACAACAACGTTAACAGTGCAAGAGGGCTAAATAGATCCCCAAAAAGGTCTTTGGAAGCATTTTGCACAATTATAAAAAAGAAAAACAAACCATAATAGACAAGTCATTCAGATTCAAGTTTAAAATTTCATAGCAATAAATAGCTAAGAAAGATTAAGAGAATCTCCTTAGCAATCAGCATGCTGGGTTTACACACACACACACCTCAGCGTAATTAAACAGAAGGTAATTCTGCTACTCAATTTCAGTATTACATGCCCATATTTCTTCTGTTCGGCCGTTAATGCCAATGTCATAAATTCCTACTCAACTACATCTAGAGCACTTAGTCACTCACTTGACTCTACTCGTTCTCAGTTGCAGGTCCTCCAGTATTCACTATTTCCTTTCACCTCAGCTTCTGTGTTGGGAGAATAAACGGTTCTGTGCCTGGCAGAAGGCAGATAAGAGATATGCCCCAATAACCAGTTTTGTCATTGCCTGATCAAGGGCACCTCCCTGTGTCAGTGCCTTGCATTCCTTGCTTGGGTCTAACAACTCTCATTTATCTTCATGCTCTGAAGTGCATATGGTATTTATTATAAACCAACCCACAAAACTCCCACCATCTTCACAACAAGTTACACGTGAAATTGACTCCTCGTGAGTGAAATCTCCCTGTCTAGTTGTGTTTTACCAGCACATATCCACTTATTCCTCTGACTGAAGTAAACATTGGATATGCAAGACCGAGAGCACATTTCTTTCCATACTATGTGCAGAAAAGATATTTGATAAGCCTAACAGCAAAGATCCTGGCATTTGAAAAGTCAGTGCAAGTTAAAGACAGCAAGGACGTGCCTTTTCTGAGTAAATCCCTCATTCCGCAGAGGAATGCCACTTGGTGGCACCGATACATACATTCAAAATTAGTAGAACTGTCATCAAGTCAGTCACATTATGACAACTGTCTTGGAGTTTTAAGAACACTGGTGAGAGGTACCAAGTGAGCTGATGCTGTTCATGGCCTACATAGCCTTGTTGAAATGAGGAACTGTTCTTTATGCTACTCACTCAGAGCACATTTTTACTATGCATAAATCAAAACTTTTAACTCGGCCTATCCTGAACACTGCTGGCCACGATGAAAAGTCTGATTCTCATCACAAGGGTGCATGAGTTCTAGCAAAAAATCCCTGGGGATGTTCTTGCAGGGATTTTTTTTTTAGGCCACAGGAATCCTCCTTGACTTCCTTTGGCTGAAGTGCTGGAGAGCTTGTTTATCCTTCCAATATCTCTGGGGAAAATGGAGAAGAACTCAAGGATCACCAGTTCCCACCTGATCTAACCAGCATCATCAGTGCAAAGGGATTAGTCCCAAGAACCCCAAACCAGCAGTGAGGTTGTGAGCGTGTGTGTTCATGGGGCAGGGGCTGTGAGGCATCCTGTTTCCGGAGGTTAGGACACCCTAAGAGATGTCTCAGCTTGGGTGAAAATAATACCATTGTTTGTAAGCTTGAAAAAAAATAATAATAAACAAAAAATCTATGGCTTGAATAATAGGGTGGGGAAATATTGATTTCTGTTCAGAAGTTCCATCAAAACAAGGGAAAAAAGCAAAGTTACCAGACAATAGAGGAGAAAATAATGTAGCCATTTCAATAGACCTGACACTATAAAAAAATCCTGTCTGGCAAGTGAGTGGTTCCTACCTAGAATGAGAAATTAGTCCTGCACATGGTAACGATTGCTAAGCATATCACTATGGAAATCAAGTGCACAGGGAGTCTTAGAAAGGTGGAAAATCAATGCACTTTATGCTGGGGTGAAGAACAATTCCAGCAGAGTGACCTTTAAACAACTTGATGAGTTGTAAGCCAGCAGAAGAGAAGCGCAAGGGGACAAGTGGCCCTGGGGGCTCCCCAGCAATTCACCCTGGCAGGGGTTTGTGGGACTGGAGGGATAACAGTGAGGATTAGTCACACACCTTTAAGGCAAAATGGGCAGGTATTTAATGGTAATGCTACATAGTAATTTGAGAGGAGAAATATGGAAACCTCATACTATGGAAACTAGACAGAAAATTAAGATAAAAAGAATAGCATTGAATTTAATCAGGATATCTAGTTAACAGATCTTCCTTCCAGAGAGCAACAAGGACCCAGTACGTGAAGTCCTCAGGGTGGCAGAGGGAAGGGGAGATGATGTATCTGTCCCTTCACACAGCTAGAGGCAAGAAAAACTTAGCAAGCAGAAATGACCAGGAATTTTCCAGTGAAATACTTCAGCCAGAAAAAGTGCACTTCGTTAAATTGAATTTTATTTTGTTGATATAAAAGGCATCAAGAGCTCTGCAGTATAATCAACAGTCTAGGGGTAGATACCCAGGAGGTAGAAGATTTAATATCTTTGAGTAGGGATTTAACTTTGGTCTCCCATATCACCACAAATTCTGTACCCATGGCACCACTGACCTGCTGGGTTCTCTCAAACTTCCCTGTTGGAGCTGCTCCACTTTGCATAAATAATTGCATGCTATGCTGAGCAAGGAATTAAACCCAGTTCTCCCATATCCTAAATGAAAGCCCTGACCAGTGGGGCATACCCTTTCACTTTCCATACACCTCTTGGGTCAAACCAGTTTAAAGCGGCTTTTTGAATAAGGCGTAAGTGGTTTAAATCAGATCACACAACTCAAACAAATCTGAAATAAGCAATTTACACTCTGTCTTGTCCCCAGAGTGAGAAAAACTGTTCACAGAGCCTTTTGCATTGGTTTAATTACAGCACTTCAAAATAAGACTTGAAATAAGAGCAACACAAACAGCTAGCCCAGAACAGACCTCATCTGAAATGAGCTGCCCTGGTCCCAAACCCCACAGCCAGTCACTCTTGTTTCTTCATGTCCATTGTACCAGGCAGGCTGAGTGATGAAGGGTGAGGAAGAGTGTTACCCTTTCATCCCAGGGGATCTTTCAGGGCAGAGCTGGGAAAGCTGAAGGGGAAGAATGGGAAAAGCTGCTTTGGGGAGGCCTCTCCTTTATCTGCTTTGTGAGTGCAGCTCCTTCATTAGCAATTCATTTTCTTTTAGAAAATCCAGCCATGCTACGTCAGAAAGAAAACGTGAGCATATTTGACCCATAGCACACTGGGAATTATATTTACTGGCATGCCTCGACTCTGAAAGGTGTTTTATATTATTAAAATACATATTACAAGTATCAAAAAGAAATAATTCAAAACATAAGGAAAAGTTTTATATCTACCAAAACCACATTGTGCAAGAGCGTCCATCGCATTTTGCAGACCTTACAATGTCTCTCTACATCTCCAGATATTACTGTAGACCCCAAGCATACCTTCTGCAAAAAGCTATCTTTTTTACTCCCATAGATTTTTTTAATTTTCTGGTGATTCTTGTTTCAGATACTTAAAATTCTCTTCCCACCATTTCAAATATTTTTAATACTTTTACTTGTCACTCACTTATTGCCAGTTTACATTTCCTCTTACCTATGGCTCATATGGTATGCTTCAGGGTTAAACCACAGGAAACATCTATAAAAATAGCCAACCACATGGAACGGCCATTTATTCGGGCAGTATTTTCCTTCTTATCCAGAACTGAAAACCTACAGCATTACAGCAAACACTACAGTCATTCTAAAAAGCTTCTTTTAGGATTTTCCTTTTGCAAATCAGTCATTTTAATCATAGTAATGTTTTTTAAACATAGTAATTGCAGTCTCCCCATAAGAACATTCATCATCACCTCATTTAATAAATATAAAACTCCAGTACTTATGATCCAAGAAAGTTGTACTTTCTCTTTATATGCTCACAGATTAAAAATAAAAAGAAAATAGCAGACAAGCTGTAAATTAAAATAAACCTAAGAAATTTTTCACAGGCTTAACAAAAGAGCTGAGATGTTTAGTTTGTCTTTCTATCCAAAGGAAACACAATTAGCATTATATAGTAACTTGTATTACTATATAATAGGGTAATATATCATATATAATACTACCCAGGGAGAGGTTAAGTGTTCTGGATTATTTTTGAGAAGGATGTCAGTCTATTAACGTCAATAGAAGCATCCCTATGCCAAATCACTTTACAAGTGATAATATAGGACTCCAAAAGCAGTAGAAAGGAGAAAACAATCCCCTTTCCTTTGTTACTTCGCTGAAAGTGGTTTGGGAAAAAAACACGGAATCAATGTTTCAGAGGGTGTTGTTTGGGAACATAGCTCTTACATACCATAAACAAAAAGTAACATTCACAAGTAAATAAACTCAGACAGAGTTTGTAAGGTTTCAAGATACAGGTAAGATAGTAAACATCTTTGGTCACTAAGGAAGCTAACAGGTGAAATAAATAGAGGTGTAGTGGGAAGAGCTTGTATTTCTTCACCCAAACGATCTGGTTCTGAATGAAAAACATGCTGCAGAACCAAAAGTTAGTAGAAAGACCCCTGGGACTTTTTATAGTAAGCATATACTTATGTTCTACCTGCCAGCACAATCTGGTCGTAATACTTCGGTGACAAGTGGTATCCCTCATGGGACCGCACTGGGACCAGTACTGTTTAATATTTTCATCAGTGATATAGACAGTGGGATCAAGTGCAACTTGGCAGATGACACCAAGCTGAGTGATGCAGTTGATATACCAGAGGGATGGGATGTCACCCAGAGGGACCTGGACTAGCTGGAGAAGTCAGCCCAGGTGAATCTCATGAGGTTCAACAAGACCAAGTGCAGGGTCCTGCACCTGGATTGGAACAATCTTTGTTATCAATACAGGCTGGGGGATGATGTGATAGAAAGCATCCCTGTGAAAAGAACTTGGGGGTTCTGGTGGATAAGAAGTTGGACATGAGCCACCAATGTGCACTTGCAGCCCAAAAGGACAATCACATCTTGGGCTGCATCAAATTAGCATGGCAAGCACATCAAGAGAGGTGATTCTGCCCCTCTGCTCTGGTAAGACCTCACCTGAAGTACTGCATCCAGCTCTGGAAGTCACAACAGAGGAAGGACATGGACCTGATGGAAACAGTCCAGAGGAGGCCACAAAAATGATCAGAGGGCTGGAGCACTCTTATGAAGACAGACTGATAGAGTTGGGGTTGTTCAGCCTGGAAAAGAGAAAGCTCTGGGGAGACCTTGTAGCAGCCTTCCAGTACCTGAAGGGGACCTGCAAGAAAGCTGGGGAGGGACTGTTTACAAGGCCATGTAGTAACAGGAAAAGTTTTAAACTAGAGCAGGGTAGATTTCAATTGGACATTAGGATATAAGTTCTTTACTCTGAGGGTACTGAAACACTGCAACAGGTTGCACAGGGAGGTGGTGGAGGTCCCATCCCTGGAGACATTCAAGGTCAGGCTTGATGAGGCTCTGAGCAACTTCATCTTGTTGATGATGTCCCTGCTTACTGCAGGGGGGCTGGACTAGATGACTGTTAGTGGTCCCTTCCAACCCAAGGCATTCTATGATTTCTTGTTTACATATTGCCTATGCTACAGTGTTACTGGGTTTGACATTATCCTCTTCCAGGTGGAACTTTCTTTTCACTTTGTCAGTTTTACCCCAGATCTGGAAATTATTTTTATCCTTATTACAATTTTTTTTCACCTAGCTCCTCATGCATAAAAAAATAAAATAAAATAATGCCTCACCTGAAAACAACCATATATCAAGAATTCAGAGTTGAAAGGAACTTGCTTGAGACTTGCATCAGTGGTTTAACACTGCAAAAGGGACTGAGAGTTTTGGCTGAAGAGATGGGTAATATACTTCTGTTGTTTTGGGGTTTTTTTTGTCAGAGGTATTGCCAAAGTGAGAGTGTGGGGGAGAATTTCTTTTCTTTGCTTTTCAGACAGATTATATTATTCCCACTCCTTTTCTATGCATTTACTTCAGCAATCTGAGACAGTCTGGTGGGCGACATATCAAAAGCCAAATAATTTATCAAGTCTACTGCAAAACATGGTCCTACTCAGAGAGTTGTGATACCCAGACACTGGTTAATGCCATAACATTGCTGAACTGACTACCTCAGTAATTCTCGATTCTCTGGGTTTATTGTCCTATAAGCACTTAGGACATTCTCAGTTCTTCCTGGCATTCAGGTTGTAGTACTGGCTAACCTTTCTTATATGAGGGGAGAAACTACAGGCTGGCTTTAAAACACTACAGAAAAGGTCCTTCTTTGCCTTTTTTCCCTCAAATTGTAAGCTTTGGAATCATGACCATCAAGGATAACGTCATTTGGTAACCTGCAGACTAGCTCCTGCGTCTTCTCCAAAGTTGCCTCACGGAGCAGCTTTGCCAGCATGTGTCAAACTTTTCCTGAATATTTGGAGTACAAATTCCAGCAGATCCCATGACTTGTCATCCACACCGCTTTTCGTCCCTGTCTTTCCCTTTGCAAGGTGAACTGCCCCAGCTTAGGGTAGCTACATTGGGGCTGGGGCGGGAAAGCAGAAGATTTTGAAGATAGGAGTCAAACCTGAGCTTCTATTCAAATGGTTCTCAAATGCAATGTTGAAATGACATTAGAGAAAGCTCATTTAGTGGCATGTTTCTTTTGCCCACTTAACTCTAACATGAAAATAACAGCAGATGGATTTTTTGGCTTACTCTCTGACCAAGCAGAAGGTTTTGAGGAAAACTACCACATACAAAACACCAAATCTCAGGCTGCGTTATTTTGGGGTTCATATATAGCAATTGATCGAATGCATCTTTGTTAACTAAGGCAGATATGCTTTAGAATACACCCCCAGCACTGGGCCTTACCAGGGCTCTGGTGAAGAACTGTGGCTGTGTTTTCTGGGCAACTTTTCTATACACTTTCACAAAAGGAACACTGAAAAGAATGGAACTACAAAGACTGAACAAGGTTATTAATTAATACAGACTATGCTTCCTCCCTGCAACAGGACAACACCCGCAGGATACATTTGCATGTTGCATATGTCAGTGTTGGAAATAATGGCATTGTAATAGGTGGAACAGATGGCAGAATGAAAGAGGAGAACAAAGCAGTGAAGAGGATACATCTATCTCTGGTAGCAGCAAAGTGCTGAAGACTTGGAGTAGCTAGAAAGAACAGCTTTTAGGGAAAGAAAAACCCCACTTTAGAGATATAAGCTGTTCAACTTTCCCTTTCTTCCTTATTATGTAAAGATAACTTGCTTCGATTCATAAGATGCAACTACCCCGCACATGGCTACTATTGAGGTATAAACCACCTTTCTTTTGCTTAGCTTTGCTGAATGTTCTGGCTTAAAGTAAAGGAAAGAGACACTTACTGCAGTCCACACATGGAATTTGTCAGGAGTAGGTGCTTCTGAGAAGGTTTAAGTGCAAACATGACCTACAAATTATGTGTCCAATCTGGTTTTCTAAAGAAATAATGGTTACTTTCAATATATCTGCAATACATCCAAGGCTCTAAATGGAGTTTGAGCAACAACTTGGCTTTTGGCACATGATGAACATCATGACCAGCTGTCTTTCAAATCCATGAAGAATGTGGTATTAGCTACACATGGGCCCTCCTTGTCATCACTGAAAGAGATTACCACGTATGCCTTTCCCACAGTCACATCACACCAGCAGTTTTACACACCCATCACATTTTCTGTGGTGGTTGTGCAATGACATCACTTATTTTTATACTGCATAAAGCAGCACCCAGACTTCTTTGTTGTATTCTGCCCTTTGGGGTTTTTTAAATGTAAATGGAAAATGCTGCTAGCAACTTGGTACTCATGAAAATTCACATCATACTAAGGCCCCAGTAAGATCTTTAAATCCTTTCAAAGGTGAATCTCAAGAACATTTGTTCACAGCCACAGAGATCTTCACACTCCTCAAGACACTACTTTTTGTGCTGACTCTAAACCAAAAAGACAGGTACCGAATTCCAGTTTACAGACTTCCTTAGAAACAATAAAAGCCTAAAAATAAGGTGACATCTGCACTATTTATTAGTTGTATCCAATATCCTGAGGGCTGAGAAAAATCTCAGTCTTCACTGAATTGGGAATTAGCGTCTGTGCTTCTTTCCTTGGATGTTCAATTTATATCCACTAGGAACTTTGCCCTGAGTAAAACTGCTGACTGCTCTGTACATTTTATTCCACTATTAATCACAGTCAAAATAAGAAGCTTCTTGAACAAGCATTTTCAAACACAAGGGTTTGATGGCTTTGCTTGACACATCGGGGGAAAGAAAAAAAAAAAGTAATTTTGGAACTCTGGAAATTAATGGATTCACATTTTTCTCAACCTACAGGAAACCTACCTTTTTATCACCCATTCCCTAACATAGCAGGCCTGTTTACTGACTCTCTCTTTATACATACATATATTTTTTTATATATATATATATATGTAGATGATGCAGCAAAGTCCAGGCCACTCAAGCCCCAGGAACAAGCAGACAGTTTATCTTTCCCTTCCAGAAATCCCTCTTTCAGGCAGAGGTTGGCACATGCCAATAAGTTCAAGGAAGTGCTCGGGTTATGGAGTTCTTATGGCATTGCTTCCTGTGACCAAACCTTAGGGGAGTTACCTTACTAGCTTGAGTAGATCTTTTTATTGTTTCTTTTTCCATATTTATGGGGGTTTTTAATCATACTCCTGGCCATGTTGTGGTGGGATAACATCCTCCCCACCTTTTCTGTAATACAAGACTGTAACCTCAAATAGTACCTTCAGGTCCCATCAGTGAGGATCTGTCTCTGACCTATCTACCCAGTCAAGCCCTTTAGGCCTAGCTTTATTCACAGCAGTGAAACACTCTTTTTCATCCTATTGACTTTTAGAGCAAGATTAAGAAAGAATTAATAGAATTTTGATACTTCCCCCCCAAGTTCCAGCCACACAACCTGAGGAAAAGCAAAGATTTGTAATAAAGCCCAGCTCAGCTGAAGCAATCTCACAAGATTGATTAAACTGGAGGTACTACACATTGATGTTTAACTTGGTAGGTGTTGGAAGGGACTTCTTGGAAGGCTGGAGATCACCAGATATTCTGGAAAAGGGTCCTCACTACTGTAAACCATGTTTTATTTGTAGAGATTTATCAGAAATGCCACAGAGTTCAGAGATGAAGAAAAATAATTTGCTTCACTGGGAAACAAACTGAAACATGTAGATGATGAGCAAAGGCAAAAAGTAAAGCATGGAAGCAAAATCTCAGGCAAAGCAGTGTGATCTCACTAACACACTTTGATCAGAATGAAAGTATCCCTTAAAACAGCAAAAAGTATAAAATACTTCTGAAGGGAGACAGCAATGAAAACCTAATGGGAAGGAGAATCCCATGGATTTTTCTTTCTTCGTTGAATTATCTGAAAGAATCTGATCTGTCAGAATACTTCATGTGAGAGATCCTCACAAAAAAAAAAAAAAAACCCTTCAGGGAGAAAGATGATCTGAGGTCATAAAACCTAAACAATGTTCTTTAGCTTGTGTAACTTGAGGTGCTGCAGGTAGGCCAGCAGAAAGCAGTCAGCCAAGGTATGAGGCAAATGCTGATTGATCTCAGATGCACAGCCCAGGCAAGCTGCTGACTGAAAAGGAGGGAGAGTGTTACTCTCATCCCAGGCTCTGGCTTTTTCTGTTAGAGGCTGAGCTGAGGCAGGTGTTCTGTGCCTGACAGCACAGCAAGAATGACACCGTGAGTGTCACTGCAGGACAACATCCAACCACCAAGACTCATCAAAACTGATGTGGAAATAAATTATAAATAATCTCCAACCAGCCCCATTAAATGCAGGAAGTTTCAGTGAAGTACAATCATCAACACTGTGTTTGAGCTGGAGAGAGCAAATGAGGGCAGAGAAAGAATTAGATGATGTGGGAAGAGACTCAGCATCTTTTAATGAATTTACAGTGCTCTCTAGAAGAGCACTGCTTATTTATGTGACCACATGATTAATTCATCTGCCAGCTTGATAAAACTGACTCTCCAAACTCTTTATCCATTAGGATTCAGTGACAGGAAATAATACGACTAGCACAGCAGCATTTTCAGTTTCTCTGATTCTATCACAGGTCATGCTCTGTAAAATATCTCCTTCAGAACCCAACACCTGGGGGCACAGGATCAGATTTTGTTAGCAGTATCTAGCCTTAATGACTATGAGCAGAACTTGGAAAACGTGAACTTTAATGGCTCAAAACACCCATCCCACTAAGAAAGGTGGGGTGGGTTTTTTGTTGTTTTTTAAAGAACATATTATATTGCCTTAACATGCAAATATCATGGTCTTCATCGAATGGTTTGGGATGGAAGGGATCTTTAAAGCTCATCTAGTCCAACCTCCCTGCAGTGAGCAGGTAAATCTGCAAGTAGATGTTTCAGGGACACCTTCAACCAGATGTTTTGAGGATGCAGTGCAGGAATTGAAAAATTAGGATTTGCAATGATGTTATCTCACATCCTAAAGTGACTGCTGTGTGGTACCACAGTTTGAAAGCGTTGTTCATCACTCTCATCCCAACCGCGAGAACTCTGCAATTTGACCAACATCTTCTAAGTGGGTTGAACGGTTTAGCTGAGAGGTGCATTCCTGACAAACCATCTGCTTTGCGGAAGAAATTCGGCAGAGCTGGGTTCACATCTGCCTGCAGTGATTTTCTGTGGCTCTCCCTGTGTGATCAGAAGTCTGAGCTAAATCTTCTGCCATTCACTGCAGCACTAAGAACATAACTGACCTCATCTGCAAGTTTTAGCAACATAAATGGTGTGTAAATATAGCATTAGTATGGAAGGAGTACTATGACTGTAGCTGCTCGCATCTGGAAAAAAATTAATCACTGAAAACACGTCCAGGAGTTGACAGCTTTCTTTTAAAAAACCATGAAGTTGTAGCTTTATAAAGGGTAATATAATAAGCAACCATCTTATCAATTATGAACAGTGAGTTAAATGCCACAATGAATTATCACTGTAAACTCATCACTCGGGCTTTTCCAAAATAGTCTTTTACATCACACACTAATTAATTTTTAATTGATCTTTCCAATAAGAACTGTTGAACATGACCATAAAGTTCAATGCCCTGCCTTCAACATTTCCAGGTCTCCAAGCAGAAAATAGCCGGACTTCAGCTAACGGGGCTGAAGACTGGTTTTATTTATCACCAAACTTAAACATGGATGACACTGCAAGACTCAGTGTGCTGTTTAATCTCACACCTTTTACAGTCCTACTACAGCTATTACACAGTAACCTGGTAAAGACCCTTAAATATCTTTAGCGGGCTTGGCTGCACAGCTACCAGGCTGTTTGAACGAGCATCCTTTAAGGACAGTTCTTTGTGTGTCGCACCAGCAACGTCTGTAACAACAAACAGAATGGCCCAAAGTCCTGGATCAGGGCAGTGAAAGAGTCTGGGACTGAGGACATGCCATTCAATCCTAATAATTCTAGGACAAGAGGTGTAATTTTGAACTCTCTTTAGTTGGGTCCCAATTACTGAACCTCCTTTAGCACCTGGAACAAATCAGATGCATTTCCAGAGTGCATATTGCAGTTAAGCTTCCTCTGAAATGGAAAATGTAGAAGATCCTGAGATTTGCTCTGAAAGCTCAATCCTGATCCTAAATAAAACATTCACACAAACGCAGCGTTGTGTTGTAACTGACTGAAACATGGAATTGTATTTTGAGTAACAGTGACTGTGCATAAAGAGCTAGAAAACTAATTACTTTTCACTACCTGCAGTGTTGGGTCCAGCTTTGGGCTTCTCAGCAAAGAGACATGGAGCTGTTGGAGTGGGGCCAGAGGAGGCCAGAGAAATGATCCGAGGGCTGGAACCCCTCTGCTGTGGGGCCAGGCTGAGAGAGTTGGGGTTGTTCAGCCTGGAGAAGGCTCTGGGGAGACCTTATTGCAGCCTTTCAGCACTTGAAGAGGCCTATCATAAAGATGGGGACAGACATTTTATCAGGGACTGTTGTGACAGGACAAGGGTTGATTTTGAACTAAAAGTGGGAAGATACAGACTAGAGAGAAGGAAGAAATTTTTCATGCTGAGGGTGGTGAAACACTGGCCCAGGTACCCCAGGGAGGTGGTTGATGCCCCATCCCTGGAAACATTCCAGGTGAGGTTGGACAGGGCTCTGAGCAACCTGCTCTAGTTGCAGATGCCCCTGCTCACTGCAGGGGGTTTGGACCAGATGGCTTTTTAGAGGTCCCTTCCAACCCAAACTAGTCTATGATTCTATGAATTCTGCAAAGCAAACACAGCAGAGAGGGGCGTAGCTGGCTCCATTTTACCACTTGCTGACCAAAGGTGCTGGGAGTGCAGGGAACTGCCCAAGCACTGTCTTGTGGTGGGAAATACTGCCTGGATGGTTGTCTCTTAACAATGCTCTTAGAGATACTCTCTCTCGAAGCTTCCCCATCTGCATTCCGTTATTCCTACAACTTAGCATAAATACACGAGTATTTTCCTGACAACAGTTTGAATCCAAATTGTCTCTGAATATCTATTTTCACTAACAGGCTCAAGACCCTAAGAGTTCCATAAAACACAAACATGTGTCTGATTTAGACAGATCAGTTAATGCACACACATAGTAATTATATTTTTATCTTGGTAAAGGTAATATCCTAAACGAATATCCTATTTCAGTCTTTCAGACCATTATTTTGAATTGATAAACGACAGCTAAAGGTTGATTCAGGCAGTAGATGTTCAATATTTAACAAAAAAATAACTGTACTGACACCTAGTGGAAAGATCAGCAATAGCTGATGAGGGAACAGCAACTACGTGCAGTTTTCGGTAATAAAGAGAGCAAGGAGGGAGATTCTTTATAAAGAATATGGGTGGAAGAAGGATTATTTGATAAAATGGGTGGAGTACAATTTAGGAGCAGAATTTCCTGAATGACAAGAGTCTATCTGCCTGTGCAATAATCTGCTGAGGAAATGGGATATTTGATTTGACAGAGGCAAAACTAAATGAGGCAAAACCCACAATAAACATGCATGCGTCAGGAAAAAATACAATAAGCAGAATAAGTGCAGGATGAAATTCGGAGTCCTCTGAGGTATAAACGTCAAAAGGCTTTCGCAGGCTAGTTCTCTAGGGTGCAGTAGGTAATAGGAATATTTTGGCCCTAGGGCGACAATAACTCCTGATGTGAGAGAAACCACAGATTTTCTTTAATTCATTACTGCAGGCAATATTCCTTGACTTGTGAATGAATTTCATGATCTATGTTGCCCCTCCTTTTTTTTGCTTATTCACTTTTTTTCATAATTCACTAAATACCAGTGACTCACATCCAACTATAAAGAAATATTTTTCTTTATCTGTTCTCACCAAGCTATTTGAAAATATGAAAGAACAGACTTCATCAAAGTGATAGAACTTAAGTGAAAAGCACTTCCGCCATCTATTGACAATGTGATGTGGCAAGTTTTTTCAGCATTGGAAGTGGAAATATGCCTTGAGAAAAAGACTTCTATCTTTGTAGGTCAAGAACAGGTCATCGACAGCAATAAACGACTAACTCCTTAAAACCATCTCTGAAAAATAATGACATACTCTGCCTGAACTTCCTCTTAGGGGGTCATGTGTTTGATTTGCACATTTATCTCTAACATGCAGCTTTTATCCTTAACTGCAAGGAAACCAGCAATCACTCTTTTTCTCCCTACATGAGCACTCAGACGTGGCACCCATGTAACTGCCTGGGCAAGTCAAGGAGTCCAAAGAAAAGTGATCCAGAAAAGGGCATTTTGAAGGAGCAAAGCAGCAAGTGTGAGCTTGATTGGGACTAAGAGCATACAGAAACACCTCTCCACTGAGAGGATACAGAGCCTCACATCCACAAAATGTTCGAAAACACTGTGAAAAATATATTCTCAGACTATAACAAGATTCTAACGGATTATAATGTGGGGTTTTGTTGTGGGGTTTGGGGTTTGTTTTGTTTTTTCAAATTAGCTATTAATAAATCCTCTTAAACAAAGAATTCTTATTTGGCCTACAAAAAGCTATAAACCGAAAACCATAAATGCAAATACCTTGCATTTCAAGCTGTGCTTCTGCTGGGTGCTCCCAGCACACACTCACCTCCATGCAGAGCTAAAGGAACCAGCCCATGGTCCTCAGATTGTAACAGATTCAGGGACTCGGCATGAGCAGCTACTTCTCCGAGCACGTGTGATGCAGCAACCAGAGGAATGTGAGGATTTGAGCACAGAATTTGAGTAGGGCTTCTAGAGGATTGCAGATATTTTGCATCCATTTCAGTGCAAAAAGATGCAGCATTTGATTTCACCAGGTAACAGGAAAATTTTTGTTCTGCGTGGCAGCACTCCTTAAGACATATGGCATGAATTGTGTGATATACTGGGAACAGGCACAAGGAAAGGCAGACATTTATGAAATCTATGGTCTAGTGATGTAATTCTGAAAAAAAATAAAATTAAACAATCCCTAAGAATGAAGGATCTTCCCATTATTAGCAGTCCACTCACAGGTCCAGCTGTTGAACATCTGACAGGCAGATGAACTATTCAGCAATGGAAAAGTCACTTTCCTCATCTTCCAGAAAAGATCAAAATTTGAAGGGGGTTTTAAGTATTTTTGTCTTCTCCCTCCAGCACTGTCTACATTACCTTCTAAAATGCTAAAGAGCAGAGACATACACTAAGTCATTTTCTTAAAGAATTTCCTAACAAAGTTCAGGCTACTGGTAATTGACTAGGCTTAATTAAGTACTTTAAATATAAACTGGAATTAATAAGAATGGCTGTCAGAATAATTGTAAGTGTCAGAAGTCTCCCTTCCCCTCAAGAACAGCATGGTATAAAGAAACACTAGCTCCAAAGCAGGGCTCTGCTGCACTTCTGCAACATCTGAAACCCACCTGGGTTTCATTTCCAAACGAGACACACAGCTCAAAGCCTGTCCCCAGAACAACAGACCAAACAACAACAAGCCTGAATTAAACATCAGATCCACAACACGCTGGGTTTCCAAATGTCAACGGCTATCTTGATTCTCAAGTGTTCATGTTTGGTAGCTAAAGCAAAAGAATATTTATTTCAATTCTATTCCAAAATTTCATGTACAAAAAAAAAAATAAATAGTGAAAATAAAAACCATGGTTCTCCACAAACATGGCATTAGGTGGACAGATACATGTATAACATGAACTTAAATCATCCTGAATTACTGGCTTTACAGCCAGATAGGCCCAGAGCACATTATGTTCTGAATTGTCACAAAGCTACTATTCCACAGTTGATATTCTTCAGCAACTTGAGTGTAAGAACAATTGCAGGCTCATAGTCCTGTTCTGAGCTACATACCAAACTCTCGTGACTGGGAAGAAAGGCTCCATATGTGCCCAAGGCCATCACTGTCCTCCAGCCTGTGCTGGTTACAGGGAGTGATGCCAACCATGACCATGAGCCTTGCCCAGTGCACCTTCCCTGACTGTCTGGAATTCATTTCTAAACTCCAAACCAAACTAGGACATTTCAAAGGAATTATACTCCAGAAACTATCACAAGAACCAAAACAGAAATTGATCCGTTGATCCATACACACACACACCCCCTTCTTCAGAGCCAAGGTTGTGTCAGGGCTCTCACCTGCCTGAGTCCTTCTGCCTTGCTCCACAGCAGAGGGTACAGGTCACACTCAGACTCTTCACATACAGTAGGTTCCCCAAACACCTGATCATCACAGAAACCTTCCTTTCACTTGTTGGCTTACTATTTTTTGAATGTGAATAAGCAGAATTAAATACTGTATTTTGGGTGACTTTTCACCACTATTTCAATGCAATGGCATTAATATTTCTCTATCCCTTAATGATCTCACATGAATAATAGAAGTAGATCTCATTTGACTAATATGTTATTTCAATGTGACTTTAAACCAGAACAACTCTATTTCACAGTCCAACCTCAGCTCCCTTGCATCCCTTGCACATGTCAGCAGCTGAAGCTCAAGATGAATTTCATACCTCTAGTTTATCACATCTGAGGAAAAAACCCACTAGACTTCAGATGAGTCATTTTAGGTTTTCCAGACAGTGTCAGGTTTAAAGGAAAAAAAATACATTAGAAAAAAAAAATATTAAAAAAAAAAAAAAGAGTCAAAACATTTCCTCTTGTCTACAGAAAATACAAACATGCCTCGTCCAATCAATAGGACAGATGCGTAGGCAAAAGCTCATCTTCTTTAACATATTTCCTTACTGACTTGTCAAAGTCAGCTCTGGTTCCTATACGCACCCCAACACTTCACGAAGCAGAGGGAGAGTAATCAAGAGAGAGGAAATAAGGGTAAGTGTTTAGTCAGGCATCTCACCGATACCCCTTTCTGCCTTTTTGCTACAGTTCTTATTTATATTTGATTTTTCATTTAGATATTAAATCATTTATATATTAAATCGGAAGGAATATTATACTTATATATTACATATTTATATATTAAATGAGAATATATATTATACTTATTTCTGTATTAAATCAGATATTTATATATTAAATGAGAATAGATTACCTTTTCTATAGATATTGGTTACCATTTCTTTAGTCATATGACATAGGCTGTCCTTTTAACATGTCTGCTTTGGAAAAAACCCAGCACTAGTAGATGCCTTGAAAAATAACAGACAAGTATCTAGATTCAGACCACTTGCTAACAAAGAGAGGAGATTGTCAGGATTAAAATTTCAACTTCTCTGTGATTAAGTTCATAATTTTATGTAGCATTAACTCAGTTTAAAATATAGGAATGCAGCATTTAGATCAGTAATCTAAAGCTGTCTAACTTTATTTTCAAAAGCTAGTTACATAATCCTTGCACACACATTGAAGCAAAACTAGTTTAGAACAAAATCAATCTAGTTTCCTACAATTTTAGTATTTATCAAATGAAACTTCCCAGAGGAAAAAGAAATAGTCTCAGTTTAAATGTTTAAGAAAACGTTTTCATTTTGAGTTCTACAATTGAAAACATTATTTTGAAGATTTTTTTTTTCAATTCAATTCTACATTAGCATAATGTATTCTCCTTGTTGCCTTAATATGTAAAAACATCTTTTACTCCATATTTTTTGTTGTTAATAGGTCTGTTCCACCTACTTGCTATATCTCAGGCTTTGTCCAGTCCAATTATTAAATCATAATGTGCTTCTAACGCTTGTCTGCAAACAAAATTATAAAACTGTTTTCGCCTTCCTCATTTTAAAAGGAATTTTCTTTAAGTGTACAAAACTCCAACTATTTTTACAGTATCATACATTCTCCAAATAGTATCCAAGGCAACATACAGTCAGATATTTTTGCTTCAATATTTACTTATTGCAAATAAATTGGGAAAAAAAAAGAGAATGTTTTAATTATGGGATGTATTAAAATCATAAAAAAAAGATGGTTTCAGGATTGAAAATTCCCCCAACCTGTGCAAGGGAGTTTGTATTTCAAATTCCAATCTGGTCCCAAGGCTAACTATGCATTTTAAATGCAAAATAGTAGTGGAAAGTACAAGAAGGGAATAGCTTTAGAGGTTTTAAACTGCCAAACAGAAGGGACTAAGATGGGAGTCTAGTGGGATCAACTCTACAGAAGTGGGAGTGACACATCAAAAGGATAATTACCTGATAGCCCAAAGCATGATTATTTAATCCTTAAAAGACAAGTAGTACCAGATACACAAAACTTCCAATTGTCTATTCATCCAAACCTTAAACTGTATCTACCTATTTTTAGTAGGGCCCATTGTGACAGGACAAGGGGTAGTGGCTTTAAACTGAAAGAGGGGAGGTTTAGACTAAAGAGAAGGAAGAAATTTTTGACGCTGAGGGTGGTGAGACCCTGGACCAGGTTGCCCAGAGAGGTAGGCAATGCCCCGTTTCTGGAAACCTTCCAGATGAGGTTGGACAGGGTTCTGAGCAACCTGCTCTACTTGAAGATATTCCTGCTCCGTGCAGTGGGGTTGGACTTGATGATCTCTAAAGGTCCCTTCCCACCCAAACCATTCTGTGATTCTATGAATTTTAATATTGGACCTATGAAGATAGAGAAATGGAATCAAAATCTTTGCCTAAACCTAGCCTAGCTTTTATCATTGTCTCCTGGTGATATCCTTGTGATATTCTGCTCCAGAAGTTTGAACAACAATATATTCCATACAATTATGAAGAAAAAAACAATGACCTAGAGACCAAACTGAAGCACTGTGCTCTCTCCTACTTGCATTTATGCTGCTTAACATCATGAAGAGTGGCTCTGTGGGAACCATAGAAAGCTAAAGATTTTCTTCCAAAAACCTAAACCTCAAGAGCAATCTTGAGAAAGAAACAGTTGCATTGTAGTTCTGCATTTAAAAACATGCTAATTAATCACACTTATCAGATTCTTATTCTTCTTCCTCTTCTTCTCTGTGTAGTCGAAGCATGAACAAGACAGAATTCATCACTGTTGTAGGGTTTGCCATATCACTGCTGTTCCACACAACCCAAACCGAAGCCTGTCCTCCCTCCTGCAATTGCAGGTCCCTGGGAGAAAGGGGTGGTTTGCGTGTCGACTGCAGCTCACAGAAGCTGACTCAAGTGCCTGCCTTGCCCACTAACACCAAGAGACTTTATCTACAGAACAACAGCCTGACCTCGGTTCCTCCTGGCGCCCTGGACAGCCTGAGCACCCTGGAGGAGGTGAAAATATTTGACAATCCTTGGCACTGCGACTGCCATATTCTGTATCTAAAACTCTGGTTAGAAGACGTCTCTGCCCCTTCTCTTGTGAACGTCAGATGTGCAACCCCAGCTCCCGTGAAGATGAAGCCCTTGAGGCATCTGACTGGGAACGAGCTGGGGATTTGTAAGAGGCTTCTCCCAATCAAGTGCCTCGAGTTCTTTTGGCGGGATCTCATTTTAATCACCGGAGCAGTAATTACACTTATTTTAGCAGCACTGGCTCTGAAATTCTCAAAAAAGCTGGTGTGCCAAATAAGCCTACACCAATATAAACGTAGGAGCTGCCTGTTGGGGAAACACGGCTCCAAAATTCACAAGATACAATGAGCTGCCCCAAGATGGAACAGAAACATCAAATTGTTCTACCGCAAAAGAGCACATGCACTGGCAACATCAGCATTAATGGTGAACATGCTGCAAACCGATCCTAGGGCTCAAAGTCTGCATCCTCAGATAGGCAAGTTTGCTTTAGCTTCCTTTCAAAAACAAGCCTGGTGTTGTACTGACAGGCAAGCTTCATTCTGCTGCTCTCTACTCAGATGAAAAGCAGTTTCTAAATTTTTTCAAATCATTGAACTCAGCATTTTTCCGCTTAGCTCTTATAGCAAGAAGATTTATATCCCCAAATCCTACACTTTGTAATATATGGAGCTGAACACTGATTGTACTGTTTTAGCAATTCTTACCCTCTCACAGCACCCCAATGTGCCTGGTATGACCATTCTTGTGCAAAAAAATTCAACCATCTCTTCCTCAGGTTCAGGATTTTCCTGCGAGCAAAACCACTGTGATTATACAGGTCAGCTACTGAAGGTTTCCCTTACTGGATATGTTAAAAAATGGACTGGTAATGAGAATGTAATCCGCAAGAATAATTTTAAATATCACTGAATTTTCCAGAGAGTGAATAATAAAAAAGCATTCTATGTGAAATGGAAATAATGAGTGCTTATTGAACATTCCTACTCATCCAAGTTCGATCTCTTTCTCAGAATTTTAATCAGAAATATGTAGAACTGTGAAATTTCCAGAGCTTTTCTTCCAGTTTTACCACTGACATTTGATACACCGGATTTTACACAACAGCTTTGGAGAGAATGTACTCTCTTCCCTTGTCTCCATCCCCACAGAAAAATTATTGTGATGTCTTAAGCATTCTGTTTTCTCCCTAACCTGATTATTCTCAAGATTCCCAGAACAGTTCGTGCTGTAACCCCAACAGATCTCATGAAGTTTGGCTACTGAGGTGAGAAATCACCAAAGGGCTTCTAAAATTAATAATATGTTCTGATCAGGAGAGCACAAACATCCAGAATTCCTCCAGCTTTATTAAATGTTATTCTACATAAATCATCTCTGCAGCAGAGAATTTCAAACAAACACAGAGGAATATGCTGTACGCACTTAGATAATTTTAGAATATTTCCTCTGCAGTGAGCTTTTCAATTTTTTAAAAGGCAACCACCATTTTGCATTAATGCAGAATATTACAGAAGAAATGCACTCTGCAGTCCCTCAGGGAGAAATGCCTAAATGATAATTCTTGTCTCCCCCAAATAAAATAAATCATTAACACTAAAAGCTTACCACTCTCTTTTGCGCCTATAAAGTTAGATATGAATAACATCATAAACTGCTTTACTGTATAACTTCAATTGTACAAACGTGAAAAAGCGAGCAATTAGCAAACATTTCTGCTGATGCCAATCAACACAGGAAAAAAAAAATGCACTGAACATTGGTGGGGGGGAGTATTTGGGGGTACGTGTTTTCTGACCTCACAAGAGAAGAGGGAACCCCTTCCATGGCATTATTTCACTTTCCACTAAAGCAGCATTGTATTTATCACTTCTGATCCATTTGGCTTTTGTCTGAGAGGAAAAAAAAAACAAAACCAAAAAACACCAAACCCTCTGAAAAGGGGAAATCTGGAATTACAAACCGAAGGTTTAAGAGCAACATCTAGCTGTTTATCTGGCAAGGCCACTAGGTCTCGCTTAAGCCACATACTCCATCAAATTGCACAAATAATAATGCTGCAGTTGCTAACAACGCACAGACAGGAAAACACATCAGCTATCTAAATGAAACATGCAGAGACCATGCTGTGGGGCACTGGGAAAGACCCCAGAAAGTGTTACTGTATCTTGTCTGCAAGCGAGCAAAGCTGTCAATCTAACTGGTTTCACATTCTTCGGTAACATAGGTAATATAGCAGCAACTAAAAATTTATGAGTTTTGTTTCAATATTTAGCAAGACAATGAATCATACTCACAGTTACCGAGCAAGAACAAAAAAAATAGGCTTAAACAGTTCACTATAATACACAGAGTAGATCTGTGCAAACTGCCGTTCTGTGTAATCTGCAATTCAATTATGTGGGAAACATTTGCAGGCTTCATTTGTTAAAGAATGGGAAGTGAATCATCTTTACTTGAAATGCTCGAAGATTTCCTAACACCACAGCATAAAGTGTTGCTCAGTCTGGACAACTTAGTTTAGCTTAATGCTTGTTTTCTGTCTAGGATCTAGAGTTTAGTCCAGATTCCTTGTTTGAGTTCATGCATCAGAGAAGTTCCTGCTTTTTCCTTTTCTTCTCCCACCCCTCCTCCCCTATTTGACACTAATAGATGTGCAGCATTGTTTAGAAAACAGCTGCCAATGCTCTCATGAGCAATCACAAAGGAAGGATCAGAAACTAGGCACTTAGGACAGGTTAGAAGTAGTTCTGAATTTGCAGTAACGTATCTCCATGATCTCACATTTGTATCTAACCCAAGAGGATTCTGACTGTAAACCTTGCCTATCCTAAGGATTGTTTGTCAACGTGCATAAAATTAGTTTACACTAAATTCATGTTAAAGACATGTAAAATTCTGTTGTTTGTCATAAAACACACTGCAAACTTAATGAGCTTGTACTGTATTCACCATTCTGCCAAGTAACTCTGCAAAAAAAGGATTCAGATTTAATGTCCAGGCCTTTGCCTCAATTCAAGGTATTTAAATACACAGAAAATTTATTTTTATTATTGAACTAGTAAACATATACTGTAAGAACTAAATCCTAATTGAACATACAAAATACATGTAGAGTGTCAGCGAGACAAGCCTGTTAATTGGTCTAAGGTACAACACTTGTATCCCTTAAAGTTAACTAAGTAGCCAATGTACATACATTTTTATAGTGGTTTTATGTGTAAATGCACTGGTCTGGGAATTGACAACATACGATTTAAGGCTTCATAAAACTGCTATTTTTCTCGGAGTCTTAAGGTTCACACACTTGTATGTATGATTTATACCTGAATTACTTGATTCTACTTTTGCCTGACAACAGATCACATAGCTACACTGAAAAATTAACAATTCTAATTTAATTATTCTTTGATAGTGCTAAGTATCGTAATGCTTAGTAATACCAAGTTTATCTTAGTAATGCTGTTTATCTTAATGCTTTTTCTCTTCAGAGCACGACACAAAACAATTTTCAAAAGTGCTTAGAGTTTGTTGCTAGAACTCATGTAAATATTTTGCTATTACATTGCCTCCAATTAAATTTAGATTACACTCAATAACGGGTGTGGGATAACAAATGGCTTTGGTTGCATAATGGCCACATGGCTGCTATTTATACCCAAATCCTTCCCAGGGGCCATTCGCTCCCTGACGTACCCTCTTGGAAGGCTTTTCCCAGCAGCACACTTGGAGTTTATCCAAACAATTGCCCATGGTCAGAGGCACTGATGTCACTTTAGTGGGCACACTGACCGGTGTGGCAAGTTCATTTTAGGCAAATTAAATACAAGATACCTGACAGAAGTTTGTTCAGATTTCATTTGGCTTTACTTATGACTTCCTTCTTTGACCATCGAGCTCCCAGTCCTTCAACAACCTAGAGTCATTGAAGTTGAATTGCACTGTTTTTACACAAGAACAATCACTGGGAAAAGTCGATTGAGACCTCTTCCCTCTGAAGAGTATTAAGAAATAGAACTAAGAAAATCCTCTTAATTATGTATGTGTGTGTGTGTGTGTGTGTGTGTGAATAATCACACCAAGACCTTTCTTAAACATCCTTGACCCACAGAGAAGGAAGTGTCAGCAAGGATGGGTTACAGGCTCCCTTTGCCTCATAGAATCATTTTTGCTTGTCTTGTCTTTAGGGGTGATAAGGTTTGGGGTTTTTTGCCTCTGATATTAATTGTTTTGGGTTTGGTTTTTTTGGGTTTTTTTTGTTAAGGTATTTAGAATGGATACAAGGAAGAAATATTTTACAACAAGGATGGTGAGGCCCTGGTCTGAGCTGCCCAGTGGTGGTTGATACCCCATCCCTGGAAACATTCCAGGTGAGACTGGAAGGGGCCCTGAAAAACCTGCTCTAGTTGCAGATGTCCCTGCTTCCTGCAGGGGGTTTGGACTAGATGAGCTCTAAAGGTGCCTTCCCACCCAAGCCATTCTATGATACTGTGATTGATCTACAGCCTCTTATGACCACGGAGAAGGGCTGTGGAACCTGACACCTGTATAAAATTTATCTTTGCAGTCAGTTCCTATCAGTAGCAGTACAAAGTATCAGAAGAACGTGGCCATCACCACATCATTAAAGGTTGCCTTCCAGACAGTAGAGCACTTGGAAGCAAGCGTATGTTCAAGTTCCCTAAGTTTTCAAGGCAACTGCAAAAAAGGGTAACTTAATTTTCAGATACACTTAACCAGAAGCTGAATTTTTGGAAAAACTAAATTATCAGCAACTACAACCTGGAGGAAAAGAGCAACTGCAGCCCGTAACAAAACACAAATTGTGCACAACAGAACCTCAGAGCCCCTGAAGTAATTCCTTTAACTTCAGTAAGACTTTTGTCAGAGAGACAGCTCTGAAACTGGATCAGCATTGTCACCTAGTGGCTGCCGAAAACTGCCAGGAAGAGAAATGCCTTGCAGCCTGTCACCGTTTCACACCAAGGCCTCAGTAATGGGATGTGATAGAACGATTTCCCAAACAAGCTGCCAATTACTGCCAGCTCTTCCAGAGTCTTCGTACAGCTCTTCTGCCACCAAGTGTCAGATGTCACAAGACGTAAATTGTTTTCTATTGACACAAACCTGAAGTTACTCTACTTTTGGACACTAAGCAATGCAATCTCCATTTATTTTATTCACTGTGATCAATCATTTGTAGAACTGTCTTAAGGTTTCTGGTACTGGTTTTCTTTCTTCTATTCTCCTGAAGTCATGATTAACTATAATGAAAATTAAAACTTGACTAACCACTTTGGTACTGTAGCTTCCTATCAAAATGCAATAAAACAAAACAAAATTTGTAAATTAAATAACTAAAACAAAATAAAGAAATCAAAGCAAGCAGCACTTTTTCCCCCTCCTACCATTCCTCCCCTGTTCCTGAAAGTCAGGTAGATCTTTGAGATCGTTTCAAAAAAGAAGAATAAAACCTAGACAAAATCAATCCAAAAAGAAAATGGTATCAAAATATCCATGGCAATCTGTTGGCTATCTTCAATAAAGTAAAAGAAATTGTTTTATACATATATAAAATTTAGAAATGATGGTCTGTTGCTCTATTTTCCATAACAATACAGAGTATGATTTTTCTTGAGCAGCTTCTTGGGATATAGATTAATATTTCTCACTTAAGCAGTTAGAAATCTTCAGATCAAACGAACAAGAATATCTGGAGGAAAAAGCGAGAGCTTGTTACTTTCCCTTTTCCTGCTTGCCTTCAAACCTGGTTAATTTTATTTATTACCATAGGTGTAAAAGCCCACCTGTTTTTGCATAACCTGAGTGAATTTTAAGATAGTCCAAGAAATTCTGGTTTCAACACTTTTTCAGTAAATGCCACGATTTTCTAAGGTGCTTCATCGTGATTTCAGGAGTATGGGCAAGTTCCTGCAGCAGCAGTAAGAGCGCTGTGACCCTGGAAGAGCCCCTTCCTTGAAGCGGCAGCTTTACATCCCTTAGCTCCTGTGAAGGATATGGTCATCAACTATTAGTTCAAAAAGGCTCACAGCTTGTGAAGCAGAGACTGGTACAAAGACAACATTATTTTGCTCTGGCTTTCTTTGCAGCTATTTTTCATGTTTGTCACTATTTATTCATAGACTGCGAATGTGTCTTCACAAGACAGCTATCAGGACCTAGTTTTGTTTGGTTACCATATCAAAACAGAAACTGGTTTGCTTTGTTTTGTTTTTTTCCAGAACTATTCAGCCTGACTGAGTGGGTCTCAATATTTTAACAGTTTTATATATTTACAATAAAATATTTTTTTTAAAAAAGGAAAAAAAAGCAAATGGCCAAAATAGCCAGGAACCAATCTCCATATTAAACCAGAACCTGTTTTGGTTTGCTCTGAGCTTTTTTCCAGCACTATTCATCATGACCAAGAAGGCCTCAATATTTTATATTTTTAAAATAATATGTAAAAAAATAATTTAAAAAGCAGCAAACATCCAGGAACCAAACTCTTTGCACATTGCCTACTCCATGTCATAAGAAAGGACCAAGCACATCCCACGTGTACTTTTTTTTTTTTGCACATTTGAGATAGTCTACTGCTGTAGAGGTAATGTGAAGCTCAAATATATAATAAACTAATTAATATAAAACAATAAAAACCCCTTAATCTATTCAGCAGAGGAGCAAGGTTCGTGTTCTTTAGATGATCTGCACAAGAGCCAACAGCAAGCCAGTCTCACAAACTCTAACCGAGCCGCCAGCTGCAGCTATGTTCACATGTATATCTACAGGACTTGACGCAATATTTCACGGACAGTAACAGGTCGACTGGTAAATCCTCAGTCCATGTGCACGTTGCTGCTCTACAGGATTCTAGTTGCACTTGCAATGCTTGAGAAGAATACCAATGAGTGCACGCTGTTTAAAGGGATCTCACTCACTCCCCTTGCCCCGCATCCCGGAAGGTGCATCTACAATATCTTCACCTGGCAAGATGATGCAGATCAACAAACAACTCGAGGAATCGCAGAGACCCAAAACCGGGGGGCTGGCCTGTGAGGATTTGCCAAATAAACCTGAGTGGGAGGATCCAAGGTTTCTAGTTTCAGCAGCAGCTCTTTAGTGTTTGAAACTGTGATTAGCAGCTGTGTTTTAAGAAATCTGTTGTTTTAAGAAATCTATTGTATTAATTGGCATGGTTTCTGGAGTGGCGCATCTCCTCTTAACACTCTGAGATAAAACCCATGCAATGACTGACTTCTGTTCTCTAAAGAATACAGACAAGGAAAACAAATGGGTGACTAAGATCGATAAGAGTCTTTAGAAACTAAGCAGAGAATCTGCATCACATTCACCAGAAGATGATTAAGCCACATATATGAATACAGTATTTCAAAAGACAATGAACCCAGTATCCACAACTGAGTCATCTGAAAGGAACAGGAAGTAGCTTATGGCTTCTAATAATCAAAGCCCATAATTAGGTAAACTTTTTTTGTTATTACTAGCTTGTTCTGACAGGTGGCTGATAAAACACTTGCTTTTGATAACAAACACGTCACACATAAAAAGTCAAATACTTTGCCAAACAACTGCATAAACAACACCAAGGGGCTGGAGCGTGTCCAGTGGTGGTCTGGCAGTGCTGGGTTAATGGTTGGACACAATGATCTTAAAGATTTTTTCCAACCTAAATGATTCCATGATTCTATAACAGAAGCTATTTCATTGCTAGGAATCACCCATTAAGGAGACACTAAATGTTTTCTCAGAGCAAGGCTAGGCTCTGCAAGATTACATGGAAACGCTCTCAGTAAAAATCCTTGACTGGAGAAGTTTGGACCCCAAATTCATCTCTGTTTGTCAGCCAACTATTTCCTTGTAACTTGTCACAGTATAACGTATTTTTTTTATAACAAGTGATGTTTTCATTGCCACTTGTGGTAGTACAATAACAGAATCCTAGGCAAAAGCAAAAATTCTGCTGGAAGAGGTCACAAGTGATACAAGGTCTAAGTGGCATCATTATTCAAGAATCTTTCAAGTACTGTGACCACCACAGCTTTGAGGGACAAAGGGTTGAGTGTGGAAAAAATGAGCATGTAAGGCTCTCAAGGAAAAACCACTTGTAAAGCTGTGAGGTTTCCCCATTAATCCCAATTCATACCAGTACCTTAAAAGAGCACCTCTCCCTATTTGCTGCTTCCCATTTACTTCTCTCACAGAATGCAGACATACAGATATGGAAAAGAGATGCTGTGATAGTCAGCCTGAATATCTGTGACTAGCGACAATCCTCAAAATACCCACTAATTTGTCTCAGAACTCTGCAATTGAGTTAACAGGCCCACACCCCACCCACAGAAAGGACAAAGTTTTGTCTCTCCAGTAAAGACTCAGTTAACCTTCCTAATTCTCTTTTTTTCTCAAAAAGGCTTTAGAACACTAACAAATTAAAAATAAAGCTACTAACATTTTAACTGACAAACATCAAACACTGCTAAACTTTAAAGTTCTGGACACAAATGTTTAAATCAGCATGTTATTAATTTTAGACTGAATTACTAAACAGTCTGTTATTACAAAATTCTGCCAGTTAAAACTCAGAGCAATCAGTTTTAGTAAAAAAAACCCACATCCCATAATACTGCAGGCTACATTGTTCAGCAAACTCTGACAAGTAGCCTTACCTGTAGTGAACCAAAACCTAAGACCTCTCCAAGATAATCTCACATTGTCTGGAAGTCCAAAGCCAGAGTCCACAGGACTATAAACATAGGCAAACTTTCAAAAAACTGTTTAATCTCCAAAAATATCAACACTCTTGTAAGATGGAGAAACTCACGAGTCACAAAATATGTATGACTTTAAACACACATTCAAAAATTTACGCATCAAATACAACAGGGCCACATCAGGTAATGGTGAGTATGGGAACAGGAATTTATGACTTAAAACCAACCAACCAAAAAAACCCAAACACATAAGTAGTTCTTATTTTTTATATATATATTCTATTACAAAAAGTAAGTGTTGAACTATTTAATAGATACCTCTTTATAAAACAAAAGCACCATGTATTACTACTTTTGTTGTCTAGAAAAAATCAATCCCTTCAAGATGAGTCAGCTGTAAAATTAGCTAGTCTATAAAGCTATCAAGAAATACATACACTTGAAAGCCCTATAACGAAAATCTAACCAAAGGAAGTTCATACCACATAAGGAGAGGTAACCCATCTAATAATACACTTGCATTATAAATACACAGAGAAAACTTAACTTTTTTTTTTTTTTTAAACTTAGCACACAGTATAAACAACATACCAACCCAGCAATGATTTAAGCCTCTTGGTTTTTATGAACAATTTTGGCCACTGTTTAATAACCACACTGAAGTTATTAAGGATAAATATTTGCTACTGCAATTTATAAATTTACCAAGGTCTTCCTTAGTTACAAAACTCATTCTGAACTCCTCCACTCCTTCAAACAGTATTGCAGGAAGCTGGGGAATATATTTTTAGGACCCCTCCCTGTGGTTTTTTTCAATGTTTCATCTGAGATCACCATATATGGTTATTGAGAGCAGGATTTAATTGATTCATTTGCTTTTTAATCTCAAGTAGCTTCTTTGTAATACAACAGTCTCAGGACCCCAATTCCACCACCACAGGCAGAAATCGTAAGCACCCTTGTACCTCTAGCAGGGGCTCTGCAACTCAGTCCATCTGTTAAGTTGTGATTTCGCTTCTGCTGAACTGAGGTAGCCAAGTGAAAAGGCAACTGTGAGTCAGCCCAGCATAGGGGGTCCTCTACTGCATCTTAGTACCTTTTTCTAGCGACTACTATAGTAGAACTAGCAGAGAGACTAGTAGCGAGTGTTTTCTACTACTTTCTAGTCTTCTCTGATGAATTACTCAAATACAGCCAGATACAAACTGGAATTGACACAAACCCATATGTTTTTTCCTAATCTTTGCATGAAACAGGTGTTAACCCCAGTGGAGTCTGGGGATTGATCAAAGAGAGACAGCATTTTATCATTCAAACGACTATTTACAGCTTTTGCAACTTGAGAGGACTAATGTAAGGTCCCTCACTTAGGCACTAGTAACATAACGTGACAATTAACATTTGGGGTTTTTTTTTGGGGGGGTGGTGGAGGGGAATTCTTTGATAGAGAAGCAGGCTCGCGATGACAAGCAGCAACTATGACAGTAAATGGAAAAAAGGTTTAATAATCTAAAGCAAGGCTAATGGAATGCCTGATACATAATGAAACTACTTCATGAAAGTAGTATATTTTTTCACTAAAATGAGGTCATACAACTAATTCCAAATATTAAAGACTGGCATCTCTATTTCTTTTTAACTAACTTAAATTCCTTGAAGTGCTTTGCTCACACACTGAAAACATAAAAAGTGCTAATTAGCATGACAGCATATGCACAGCAATGTTTTATTTCCTCTTTAACACTTTTTCTGTCCTTGTTGATCAGTATCTTAGAGTTCAGGGGCCTGCAGTGCTCCAAGCCAGTCATAAATCAGGTTGTTCTCCTCCTGCACAACTACTTACGGGAAAATCAAACTCTTGCTCTCTGCCATTAAAAAGCTTTATTTTACGGTTTTATCATTTGAAACTACGGGGATAGAATTGATCAAGTCTTTGTTACAAAGAACAGAGCAACAAAATGTGCTGTATAAAAGTATTATATTAGTAAAGCTGATTTCTATTAGCATCTTGACTTACCACATGATTTGAGAGAGAGCACCTATGAAAGAGAAGGTTGTTTTGCAGATAAGCCAGGTAGGTAGCAGTTAAAGCACCATTAATTTCCGATTGCCAAGATACACTTAGCTCAATATGCATAGTCAGTTTGTGATGCAGTGTATCATCACATGCATACAAACGTGTGTGTATGGCCCATAGCACGATGTTAACATCTTCACAAGCATCCCTGAGCAGTGTGGTGCTTTACCAGGGTGAAATACTGTAGCCCTGAGCCTTGGACTGCGGCTCGAAACAAACCACACCCTGGCTCAGGCCGATAAATAAGAAGCCAACAAGGCAAACCAGCCGCACTTCCCGGATGACTTAACGGTAATTGCACCTGTTTATTTCTGTGTGTCAGCAGCCGTAAAATCTGTCAGGAGCAGAGCAGAGCAATCTGTTACTCCAGGGGGAATGTGGATGGTTGCTGGCCTGCCCTCCGCACAGCACCGGGGCAGCAACGCATCCTCAACTGCTGACTCCATCGGGAGGTCTGCCCGCACAACATCGCGGAATCACGCTGCGTGAAGAGACCTCTAAGATCATCAAGTCCAACCGCTACCCCAGCACTGCCAGGTCACCACTAAACAACATCCCTCAGCACCACATCTCCACGGCTCTGAAACCCCTCAAGGGATGGCTTATGACGAGCAGGCCTCGCCGGCCCCGGCGCACCGGGGGAGCTGCTGACAAATCCACGGGCTGGGGCTGCCCCGGGCAGGGCCGGGCCGGTGCCTCCGCTGAACGCTCCCGCCGGCGACGGGCGGGGATGCCCGGCAGACAGCCGGCCCGGGCGGGGCGGAG
>JANHFZ010006938.1:25246-43583 GCA_027560215.1 Halcyon smyrnensis | reverse complement strand
CCTGAAGCACCACCGGACCCCGGGCGGGGGAACAGAAGGCGGGCGGGAGGCGAGGGCGCGGCGGTCGGGGAGGGCTGTAAAACCCCACAGACCCTGGCAAGCGCAGCTGACCCTCTGCACTACAACACAGCCCCTCTGCCCTGCCCAGGCTCTCCCAGACCCCTCTACCCCCCTTACCACCACCCCCCCCGGGAAGGGCCACCCTGCACCCCTGGGGACAGGGATGGGTCCCTATGTGCCCTACAGCACATGCTGCTGCATTTGCTCCCGCTTGAGGATGGCATTGGGGCCCCAAGTGAGATGGGAGGGCAGCGGTGGCATGGACAGGATGGTCACCATGTGTCTGGGATGGGCAGGAGCAGCGGGTGAGTGACAAGGGATTAAAATGACCCACCCTGGCTCAGGGCAGTGCCCCAAAACCCACAGATGTACCTCGCAGCATCCCTCTGCCCCCAGGGAGGGGTCCTTGTCCATCTGATGGGCAGGGTGGGACCCCCCAGGCAGACACTCTAAGACCAGTACCTGGCACAGCAGGGCACTGCCAGCACCCACCTCCTCCCATCTCACCCACACAGCTCCCCAGTGCCAGGTGCTACTCACGGGCGAGACACCACCATCTTGAGGGGCCAGTCGCAGGACAAGCAGTGGAAAGGGGCCAGCAGCTGCCTGCGGGGGAGAAAAGGGTTGGGTGAGCTTGGGGGGGAGGCAGCAGCTCCCAGGTAGCAGCAATGTGCTGGGCGCTTTGCTGTAGCGAGTCACAGCATTCGCAGAAGGGACTGTGGAGTTTTGAGCTTGGATTATCCCCCACCACCCCAGGGAGATTGCAACCCACTGGCTGGTTATAAAATCAAGGGGGCACGATGCAGAAGAGAGGTCGTTTATGGGCTCTCACCTGGGAAAAAGCTCCACATCCTATTAGGCACTGGAGAATCCACAGAGGGAAGCACTCAGAAACCACATCCACTGTGGGAACTACTCCCACAGGCACCCCCAGCATCCCAGTCCCATGGGAACTGGGGGCACTGGCAAGGACAAAACAGGAGATTCCCTGTACCTCTCGCTGAGGTGGGATTCTTCCAGCCTGGGAGCAAACACCAGGCCTGGGGATTGCAGGATTCCTGTATTTCTTAGGATGAGCTTTGTCCAGGCTGCCCCAAGGACTGGGACACCCTCCCCTCGGCCCCGCTGGCACCTCTGAAACACGGCAGCTGCCTGTGGCTGCCCAGGGTGGGCAGGGGGGTGAGGTGGAGGGCGCAGATGCCCACACCTGCCACCCAAACCAGCCCCCCCACCAGTTTTATTGCTTGATCAGCACTAATTATCCCCATGCGCTTTGCCAGGAGGGCAGGTCCCACCCCAGCTCTGCAGCGCTGTGTGTCATGCCCCTGCCCAGGGGGATGAGCCGCCACCCCCCACCCTTGCTCCAGAAAGCCTTTGCACCCACACCCCACGTTTAGTTGGCGAGGGTCTCCTCCTCGTGCCATTAAACATTGGGAACCTGCTTCTGGTGGGAGGAGAAGGTCCAGCTGCTTCCTCAGCATCCCCACTGTTCACTGGCTAAGTTGGTTTGATGCCAGAGGACTGTGCGGGCACCAGCCAGGAGAGCTGGAGGGAACGGGGTGAGTTCTGTCCCCAAAGCCATCGCCACCCCCATCACACTCACTTCTTAATTGCAGCTGCATCGTCGGCCTCCATTACCAGCCACTTCTTCTTCATCTTCTGCAGGATGCTCTCCCACTGCTCCTCCAGCTGCTGCTGGAAAGGCCCCAGCTCCATGCGGTCCAGCTGTGGATAGACACACAGCCTCAGCCAGCTGCCCCGGAATGGGACATCCTGGTCCCCAGGGAAAAGCTGGGAGTGGGGATCCTCAGAGGGATGCCACCTTAGGCTGCCAAGCCCTGAAGGTGCCACTTTTGCACAGTAGGGATGAGCTGCCCCTCACCTTGGAGTCCATCTCTTCCCTGAGCTGTTGCTGGAACTGGTGCCAGTGCTGCTCCTGTCCTGTCACCTTGCTCAGCATCTCCTTGATCATCTCATTCAGCCGTTCCATGGTTGTGTCAAACTGGGTGCGACTGACTTTGCTGCCCAGGGCGGATTTGTCTGCTTTCTAGCAACAGGGAGAGGCAGGATAGTGGTGGGAAAGGTTGGAGGTACAATGGGCAGGGCCAGCTCGTGTGGGAGTAGAGGGAGAAAGTGGCTACATGGCCCCGCTTGGCCCATCACCCTCAGAGGGTTGATCCTACCAGCCAAAGGGACCCAGGGGCAGACAGAGGGATCTGGTGAGGGACCTGCAGCCAGTTTGGAAATCCTCCATCCCCCATGCCAGGGAGGGGAGAAGGGGCGTTTGTGACCCTGCTCGGGACCCCCTTGGTTGGTGCTGGGCCCCCTCAAGGCTGTACCACGTCGATTCCCAGCAGCAGGTCCTCCTTGTCTGCTTTTTCCTTCTCCATCCTCTCCAGGGACTGGAACAGAGCCTTTCAACACAGAAAGCATCGCATGACACCATGGCAGGGTGGGAGCTGCCTCCCAGCCAGCGGAGTACCACCAGCTCCCATACACCGCCCAAAACCCCCAGGAAAGGTACTTGGAACATTTGCGGGTCTGCGAGCAGGTTGGCAGGGGGACAAATCCCTTGTGGTCCCTCACCTGGAGCCTGCTCTGACCCTGTGGGGGTTTGGACACCTACCTCGATATCTTTCTGCTTCTGGTGGCTGTCATCCAGCAGGTTCCCTGTGATAGAGCTGAGCTGCTCGTAGTTCCCTTGCAGGTGCACAATGGTGGCCTGGATGTGCTTCAGCAGCTCCTTGTCCTGCTCGCGGGAGGAAGATGACAAGGTGGTGCTGTGCAGGGGCAGGGCTGGCTGTCCCACGCGGACAGACCCGGGTTACTCGGATGGTGGCCCAGGCCTTCCGATGCCAGCAGGACATTTGCATCAAGGCTTTCATTTCCTTCTGTGCTGCTGACTTGTACAAGCCAATCCGGGGGGCAGCGAGGGGCTCCCCAACGAAGCACATCCAGCTGGGGTGGGGTGGGCCCAGCAGTCCCCTCCCAAGTCCCCTCTGCTGTCATCTCCCTACCTGGCTCCTGCCCGGCGGCTGCCTCACCACCCTCTGCACCAGATGCTGTGACATGAAGGAGTCCACCAGCTCCTGGAGGTTCTTGTAGTGCTGGAGGAGCTGCCCCACCTGTGCACTGAGGTCCATGCAGCAGACGGGGCACTCTGCCTGCTTCTCTGCCTGCCCCTCCACTCGCTCCTGCCCCATGCTCTTCATCATCGTCTGCAGCTTGCCTGGCTGCAGGAAATTGAGAAGTAATCGGCTCTGAGATGGGACAGATGCAGCCAACAAGCCCAGGTGCCATGGAGGCTCGGTGGCCCCATCCAGCCAGGGGACACAGCTGGGACCCCTGCCAGGACCTCTCCACTGAGCCAAGGGGTGGTGGGAGCACTCCCCTGACCTCACCTGCTCCTGCCCCTGGTCAGATATTCTGGTGACCAGCTCCTCCAGCATGGACTTAGTCATGTCCTGCTGCTCTCTCAGCTCCTTCAGCTCCTGCTTTATGTCCTGCAGCACGGCCCTGGGCAGCAAGACAGGGCACAGGTGGGCTTAGTCTCCACGGATGTGTCCCTTGTCCCTCAAACCAGGTCGCTCCCAGCCCCCAAAGGCTGCAAAGCCCCGTGGGGTAGGAAACCCTCTCCCGTCCTCTTACCCTGTTTGCAGTGTGGTCTGGTCGCTGCCATCTGCCTTCGAGTTGGCACCAGCCACCTCCAGCTTTTCAAGGGCATCCTCCAGTTGCCTGATCTGGGAACAGCAGTGGTGGCAGATTCAGGGCGTGACCCCCTGTTTCATCCCAGCACAGGAGCCCTTTGGCTGCCCTCTCCCTGCCCAAACCCCCCTGGCATCCCCACAGCCCCCTCAGGGACTGTCACCAGCTCACCTTCCCCTTCTGACCCTGCAGGTCACTGGCCAGGCCCTGCAAGGAGGACATCTGGTCCTGGAGGTCAGCCAGGACACTGGTGATGCTCTCCTGGTCTAGAGGGATGTGATTCACGCTGTCAGTGAGAGGGTCTCACCATCGGGGCCAGGATCTGGGTGCAATGAGCCCCCAATCCAGGGTGTCCTCATGTCAAACCCACCCCTGCCAGCCCCAAGCAGGGCTCTCACCTCCCTCCGTGAAGAGCTGGCGCAGCTTCTCAACCTCAGCATGGTCCAAGTTGGTGGCTTCCAGCTGGACGACCTGCTCCTTCAGTGTGGCATAAAGGTGGCTGAGCTGCCTGATCTGGCGGAGAGCCTCCACCATCTCTGGATAGCAGCTGGGGGCACTGGTGGAGCCTGAGGAACCCCAGGGCACAGCCAGCTCTTGTGAAGAGGACCTGACCCTGACATCAGCATCGAGGGGGAACTCGAACTCCTGGGCTGTCAGTGAGAGGGTTTCCGCTGCCACTTGGCCTGCCTGGGCAAACTGTGTGCTGAGCAAAGCCTTGCCTCCCTCCTTGGGGCTTGTGGCATCCATCTGTGTCCCCAGAGAACCAGGGCTGGTTTCATCAGGGACTTTCTCAGCACCAGGAAGGCTGGGCTCCATGCTGGGGGAGCTTGTCTGAACCCCTGCTTTTCCTCCTTGGGTCCCTGGATGTGCTGGCTGCAGCCCTGGGCGGATAGTCTGAGTGCTTGGGGACCCTGGTTGCATCCCTGGAGTGGTGGTCTGGGTGCCTGGGGACCCTGGTTGCATCCCTTGGGTGGTGATCTGGGTGCCAGGGGTCCCTGCCTGCAACGCTGGGGTGGTGGTCTGAGTGCCGGGGGACCCTGGCTGTGTCCCTGGAGTGCCCGTGCTGGTCCCGTTGCTGGTCCTTGGTACAGGTTGTGTCTCTGGTCCCTTCAGCCCCAGAGTTGAGCTTGCCCCATGAGGAGTGTCCATGTCCGAAGTGGGGGGCTTTGTGGGAGCAAACTGGCCCCCAGTGCCCTCCTGTGAAGAGGAGGCAAAAGGGAGCAGGTTTATGGGCAGCAGTGCAGCAGCAAGGGCAGACCCAGGGTCCCTGCCCCATACCCAGCCGCGTCCCCAGTCCCCTGGCCCTCGGGGCCAAACTCAAGTACCCCACAAGAGCCCAAAGGCAAAGACTGGCCAGCCCACGGAGATCCCCTCACTGCCCTTGGCCCTTCGGTCACCTCTGTGCCCAGGGAGTCGTTCTACCAGCTGAACCAGGGGATCAGCAAACACCCTACTGATACCACCTGATAACAGCAAGGTGTTTTTTCCTCCAGCAATGGGATTCAGACCCTCTACACCAAATCTGCTTTCCAGCCCTATGGGCTGCACCCATGTTTCAGGAGCCACAGCCCCAGGCAGGATTTTGAAACTATCTCATGGTGCAAAATGCCAGAGTTTGCCCCAAAATGTCCCTCTGCTGTCTCCAGCCCCAAAGAGACCAGGAGAGCAGAGAGCCATGGTCCTGCCCAACATCGAGGAAGGACATGGGGCTGTGTGGTCACCCCAAGGATTCGTGGTGCTCGCTTGCCCCATGGAGGGCCTGTGGTGAGCTGCCCATGGCAGGGCTGATGGAGGAGGTCTGTCTGTTAGACCAGGTGAGGAGCTGCCCTGGCTCTGCCTATGCCAGGTCCTGCCTCCTGGAAGAGAAGTGCTGAGCAAACCTCTGCAGAGGCCCCAAGGCATGCAGCGGTGACAGGCTCTGGGGGCTGCAGTCCTGCTCCTGCAGTCAGGGTGCCCCAGCACTCACCACTGGTAGACCCTGGCTTCCTTCTCCTTCTCCTTCTCCTTCTCCTTCGCTGCCCACCAGGCAATCCTCCAGCGCTTCCCAGCTCACCATGTTGCCCACCTCCTCTGGGGTTGGGTAGAGGCTCAGCCTTTCCTTCAGACTTTTCTGAGGAAGGAAGAGATCAAAGGGTCAGCCCTGGCCATGTAGCCAGGTAGGGTGGGACCCACAGGAGTGCTGTACCCCCAGCATCGCTACCCAGCACCACTGGGGACCATGTCCTGATGTGGAAAGCATCAGGAGAGCTGGGGATGTGGCAGCCTCCTGTCCCCATGCAGGATCCGGGTGTGCTCACGGCCATACCACATCACTGTCCAATGCTGACTGGTCACGGAGGCCTGGCAGCCTGCCAGCAGCATCCTGGAGGTTCCCCTGGAGTGGGACAAGGAGGGTGGCAGTCAGGGCACAGGAGTGGGATTTAAAAGGAGCACCTGCAAATTAACTTGGGCATAGGACAGCAGGATGTTGGGCAGGGCTGAGTCTGGCATCAGTCTTGCACAGGTAGATCTTTGCATCTCCTTCCTAGCACCCATGTTTCTTTTCTTATGGCTGTTTAGTTAAAAACTGCTGCAGCATCACCTTGGCTGACACAGGCGGTTACCTCCCCTACCAGCCTGACCCGCAGGAGCGATGCCCATTTCTGCCCTCCCTGGGCAGTGCTGGCAGGTGGAGGGTGGGGGGTTCCAGGTGGGGTGGGCTGAGCTCCTCCACTCCCCACCTTGGGACACTCTTCCCACCAGGCAACACCCAGGGCCACAGGGTGGCAGGGAGAGAGGCAGGGAGGGGGGTAAGGGCGCAGCTCGGGGGGCACCGGTGACAGCTCACCAAACCAAGTGCCTCCTGGATTGTGCGGATGTCCTCTTCCACGCGGGACTGTGCCGCCTTCACCCTGCAGATCTCCCGGAGGAGATCCTGCGAGACAGCCATGGCCTAGGAGAGAGGGGTGGCCCCACAGGGGAGCCCGTTGCATGACCCAAGTCAGCAGGGATGCCAAGTCAGCCCTGCCTGTCCGTGCCAGGCTGCACACGAGACTGCCGAGACGGATCCAAAGGGCAAAGAGCCTTTGAGAAACTCTCAAATGCAGCCTGGCCTGGGAGGGCAGTGGCAGCTGCCGCTCACGAAGAGGGAAGCAGTCAAGCTGGGGCCTGCCCCAGGCAGGGTGAGCACTCCCAGCTCAGCTGCCCAGGGAAACCCTCCCTGTGTCCCAGGTACTTGAGTGTAGGTCAGGAGCAGGGAAAGAAGGAGTGGAGATGGGGATGGGGCCAGACTTCTCAGGTGCTGAGCCGCAGCCACTGGAGCCAAGGACGCTGGGTGCTGTATCAGACACACCACAAGTTGCTGATGGCAATGTGGGGAGGACCCAGAGCTACCAAAGCAGCATTTCAACCCCAGATCTTCCTCACCAAAACGCCATCCCTTTCCTGCAGTGAAGCCCACGTGCTGTGGTGAGCTCAGGCTTAAAACAGACCTCGGCTTAAGGGCAGGGCAACAGCAGCGTGGACCCTGGAGGAGAGGGTGTCTGCTGGGGGGAGCACCCAGGAGACTGGGCAGAGCCTCTACCTTGGAGATGCTGCTCTCCTGCGCTTCGATCTTCTTCTTCATCTGCCCCACATCGGCAGCCACGGAGGCGATCTCGGGGCCGCTTGCAGTTCCCTGCAGTGAGCCCTGCCCAGGCTCCGGGGGCTGCTCCCCCGCGCCCTTAGTCCTGTCTCCCTTCCTCTCCGGCCCGGGCTGTGCCGAGCCGAGCCGGTCCTCCTCCGCCTGGGCAGGCAGGTCCCGGAGACCCAGGTGTCCGAGAATGGCCCGCAGCAGGCTGTGCAGCGCCGTGAAGTTGACAGCCCCGACCTCGGGCGTCCCGATGGCGACATCGAGCAACTGGGACAGGCTGAGCGGAGCCATTGCTTCCGCCCTTCCCCCCGCCCCGCCGGCACCGCTCCCTCCGGCCCCGCGCCCGGCCCGCTCTGCTCCCTGAGCCCGCCTCCTCCCTTTCCTCATTGGCCCTCACCCGCCGCTCCTCGTCGCCCATTGGTCGAGCCCGCTGTCCACGTGCTGGTGGTTACCGGGCGGGGCCCTGTAGCGTTCCCCGTTGCTAGGCGACGCACGCCATTAATACCTAAAAACCGGCCGTGACGTCCGAGGCCCCGCAAAGGGCCGAGCCACCTCCCCAGGGACCTGGTGCGGACCCGTCATCAGGGACTGCAGGGACGGGGCGAGGGGTGATGGTTTTAAACTACAAGAGGGGAGATCTAGATCAGGTATTGGAAATAACTTCTTTACACCGAGGGAGGTGAGACCCCGGCCCAGGCTGCCCAGAGAGGTGGTCACACTGGAGACGACTCAGCTGCTTGGGGTTGAGAACTGCCCAGCTCGTACCCTCCCCAGCTAGGAGACAGGCCACTACTCTGCCAGAGAAACTGGTGTTCGAGGTTTGTCCTGCTCGCAGCACCTTTGCCTGCCTCTGGGCACTGCAGCCTCTGGAGATGCCTGAGTGGCAGACCAGGGTGGAGGCCCAAGTTGAAGGACAAGCAAAATTAACCGACCGCCTGCAACAGCCCCTCACCAGCAGCACTCTTCTCCAGCAGGATGGGATTTCTAGCAGCAGGCTAGAAACTGGGGTAGGTTTTACTGGAGAGTGTTGGTTGGCCTCACAGAGGCAGGAAATCCCCAGATGGCAGAGGGATTGGAACTAAATGATCTTTAAGGTCCCTTCCACCTCAAACCCTTCTATGATTCTACAACCACAGTTTTTTTCTGGGGGGGATATTCTTACCTCATCCTGGGGGCAAAGCCTTTCACAAGCACCTTGTGTGGCTTTCTTAAGTGTCCCGTCCAGCTGTAAGAACCTGGCTATTGTGTGCCTAGAACCTGTGTGGGGATAAGGGCTGGAAAGACCTGTCCGGAGGGGAGAAGTGTGGATTGCTCCCAATGGCTCTGTGCTCCCCTCCTTGGCTCCTTGCAGACAGGCTCTAACAAGAGGAAGAGGTTCTGCAGAGGTGGGACTCTGTCTCTCCTTCAGTTAAGTGCTCCTGACTGCGCCATGGGGAATGGGGATGGCAGGCACCACACTCCTTCTAGCTCCTGGGGCCCCTGCAAATCCACACCACTTCCTGTGGAAATTGGGAATGCCACCCAGATAACTCAAGGGTATAAAAGGGACAGGAAAATATTGATCGTGGTGCACCCACCACCGAAGAACTGAAGACTTGGACTAATCCAGTGAGACGTCACTGGATCCACTGGTAATGAGAACCTTTTATCTTACTCTCTCTCTTACTCACTCTCTCACTCCCCCTCTCTTTTCCTCTTTTCTAATAACTCTTTCTTCCTCTTCCTCAAAATTTAGTCACGTCATAAAATAATCGCCTACAAAAATTAACACTTTTATCCGTACTGTTTCTTGACTGTTCCATTCGCGAGAACTAATAAATTGTTTTGTTATTGATCCTCACAGTCATTGTCATGACTCTGCCACCCCAGCTGCCCTGCCACACAGGGACAGCCTCTTTTGGGGGTCACAAAGATTCACCTCCCTCGTTGTTCACTGAGGGGGACAAGACACCAGTCAAGGGTTAAGTGTCACCTGAGAAAAGAGCACTGAGTCCCAGTGCCCATGGAAGGCAGCTGCAAGCTGTGACGGGAGCCTGGTAACAGCCACAGCCCCACAGTACAGACGTACACGGTACAGAGTACAGGGTTCCCAGGAAGCACCCAAGATGAAAAATCCTATGCTTTTATTGCAGGTTCAGTGTTAGTGTTTTGGAGAGCACAGCTGCATTAAGAGGCAGATATTGTTCCAACTGCCCATTCCCCCACGAGACTCTGACACAACCCATCAGCCCCAGGCAACTCCAGAAACTGCGCCTGGGTTTGCAGTGCAGACAAGCGTACAAGTGAGGACCTAGACCCTCACGTGACTTGCCCTTGAAGAACAATCATGATCCAAGGCTTGCAAAACGAAAAGGCCATTAACTAGCACCCCTTGCCCTGCTGGAAGATGCACATGAGCTCGTTCCCAGCGCCCCGGCACAAGGGTGAGTAGCCCTGCGAATGGGTTGCCCTAAGCTGCTCTTCGTGGATGTTCTACTAGCTTAGTTTTGATGAAAATCCTGGCTATGCTGCACAAGAGAGGAGAGGCCGCTGCGCTGGGAAGAAGCTGCTGTGCGGAGCAGCCCTGCCAGCAGCACACGGTCCAGCCCCACTCTCCCTTCTGCGCTCTCAAGCGAGTCACAGAAACAGAAACCCAGAGGCTGTCTCCTCTTGCTGCCCACACGCAGCAGCAAGCAGGCTCTAGTCCCTTCTCAGAAGCTGACAGCTACTTCATCTTTGCTTTTCTTTCCCCCTCTACAGGGCAAGAGGTAACACACTATAAAAAAACAAAACAAAAAACCCCAAAAAAAATAAAACCCAAACAAAACCCCCAAAACAAAACATCCCCCACCCAAAAAAAACCCAAACCAACCAAACAAAAACCAAACAAACAAAAAAACCCAAACAATAAAAAAAAAAGGAACTTAAAAATTTATCACCACCTCACTTCTCCATCTCTCTTAATTAAGATGTATCCTCCCCCTTGCCCATGGCCTCTTCTATTCACCTGTAAAGTGCTGGTCAGGTTGATTTTTTTCTATTAGATCTCATGGCTCAAGACCCTGAAAATCTTCATGCCCCTACAAGATTAAACAGTTGTGTTATGCCTATAATTTATGGTATTGCTGCCTTTTCATGCATATTTCCTTCTCTCGGGGAAGCCAGGAATAGGGGTGGCACCAGGTCTAGTCGTCGACGGTGATGTTGCGGAAGAGATAGGCCATGGACTCGCCATTGTGGATCCGTCGGATGGCTTCAGAGAGAATCAAACTGATATCCACAGTCTTTATCTTGGGACACTGCAGCTTCTGTACCTCGTGGGGAACCGTGTTGGTTACTACTACCTATGGAGTGCCAGAAAGAAAAGACCATCAGTTATGCTGCTGATACACTCACTCTCCCTGAACAGCTACCCCAGATTAACTCCACAAGTGGTGGGTAGTGGCTGTTTCACAGTTCAGGGGGGGAAATCCTTCAATGTTAGAAAAAAGGATGAAAAATAAATGGTCTCCCCCCTGTGATGGTCAATCTGTTGAGAGGACTGGCATAACCAGCATTCTACAACAGCCACCTCCACATGGGCCGACGGGTCCATTTAGACTGCAGGACCTGACACGCTTGTTCCCAAGGGTGAGGTTTGAAATCTCATCATCTGAATGTACCCAAGAGCCCGTCACCAGCTGGGGGAGAGGGAGAAGGTCTGTGCTGTGAGAAAGCAGTCCCACGCACCCAGCTGCAGGAAGCACCCAGGCAGGGCTGACTAATATCTGTGCATTGGGAGAAAACACACACAGAGCAACAGATCTGATTGGAACAAGTATTAGTCACACATGGTGGTTTGGGTTTTTTCCTCAATGAAGAACCAACTAACTGAAAGCATCTGACGAAACCAGTCATTTCAGAGGTGAACTGGGTGGCAGGGAAAGAACATCAGCCTGTGGGTTTCGGTGCCTTAAATCAACTGTGTCACCAGAGCCAGCCCTTGTTCTGCAGACACACCTCATCGATGGAGGATTCCTCTATGAGACGGGGAGCATCTGCTGACAGGAGCCCGTGAGTAGCCATCACAAAAATCTTGTAGGCTCCACGCTCTTTCAGGATCTCTGCAGCAGCCACAAAGCTTTCCACATCATCGATGATGTCATCCTGAGAAGAAACAGAAATAACATCAAAACCAGAAGTTTACCGTGCCTGCAGAACAGGAGTGGATCTGCAAGGTACTGCAGCTTGGCCACGCACACAGACAAAACCAAGTAATCCCACGCTACTTCAGCTGCTGTTGAGATGCAAGGCCAGCCACGTGCATGACTTAAAAGCTGTGAGCACCATTTCCCTAATTTATGGACCCTTCTGCTAGTCTGCAGAACAAAAATTGCGTCTTGGAAACAAAGGTGTCCCTGCACGTGCGCACACACAGACACACACAGAGCTATCTTCAGCAAGGTGGGGTTTTCCATGGTGACAGCAGCTGCATGTTGATGGCTTACACTGCAGCGGGGCACAGCAACTCTAAGAAGCTCAGCTAGCTGTTGTGGTTAGGTGGATGGTTTGGATTTATTTGGTTTTTTTAATACTTCAGGAGATTTCTCTGCATGTCTTGGATTTCTTGAGTATTTTGTAGACATCTGACATTTGTAGATTCAAGGGAACAAGGAGATTTCAGGGCCTAGAGCACTGAAGTACAAAGGGTTTTCAATAGAAAGCTGAAATAACCAAAGCCACCAGCAAAACTGGAGCAAACCACGGTAACAATTCCCTTCCTACCCCTACACCAGCAGTCCCTCCCACCCTCAGGGATAAAGCAGCTCAAGAAAATACACTGGGAGGAAGCCACCCCCCTCCCCTCCATCACACTCATACCACTATAATGGCAATTCTTCCTCCAACGTCTCCAACCACAGTTATTGGCGGTTTCTCCTTGGCCATCATCACTAAAGAAGAAACAAAAGCCCAGGTCAGTTAGCCCTGAGACAAACCACACACAGCTCCACCACACAACAGGCCCAGCCCTTGACCGCATCTTACGTCGGTGCACAGACACATATGGGTGCTTTATATTGTCCTGCCACCCACCAAAGGGGGTAGCCACTGGTTTAACCATCATTTCCCTCCTTAAACAAGTAGCAATGCTGCACAAAGATGAAACTCTCAGTTTTTGTGGGGACATCAAAGACAGGAAACAAATCCAAATATCTAACAGAGCCCTGTGTGAGGAGAAGCTACAAAGCAGCACCTACTTTATAGGAAATATTGGTGATTTTCTTTGTGCTCCAGGGCAGGACTTGAGGAAAAAAAAGGTATCTTATGGTTGGGAACAACAAAGGGTGCAATTTTTTACCTGTTGGACTCACTAACTCATCTGAAGGATCTGAGACTTGTACAGCAGCTTGCTTCATTTCTCTCATATCACCAAACACACAACACTCTTTCAGAGGGTGTAAATACCTTAGTAACACCTGCTCCAGCAAAGAACACTTAAGGAATTTCACAGCAGCAAATTTGCTGATTTTTATTCATTTTTTAAAAGTAGATTAATGGAAAGAGCAGGACAAATTCCAGTTCAAACTCAGTTCCAACCAGCAACTGGAAGCAAAAGGCTACATTGATGAGCTGTGTTGATGCATGGGGAAGAGATGTACTGGGAAATAAGGTTCCGTTCTCTCCTAGCTTGACTTCTGCACTGACATTCATGTAAAAACTGTATGTGTAACTGGCTTTACCCTGAAAAACTTCCAGCAGCAGTATAACAAACCCCAACAGAGATATGAACTAGGATGCACTGAGCGTGTCCAGATGTAACACATTCTTCAGACCCACACCAAGCAGCAATTAGCCTCTGATACGGGCCAGGGACCAGCTGTCCAGCAGCCAAACCTCCCACTTGCCACAGGATGCTGGTTTATGCAGTGAACGCAGTACAAAAATTCCATCAGGTAAAGGACAGAGCGGTGGGACATGCACATGTCCTTACGTGGTAAGCTGGGCAGATCTAACCACTGAAGCAAAAAGGAACAGCCAGCATTCTGTAACACTTACCTGGCCCACCTGCACCCCTCCAGATTTCATGCTAAGCGGAGTGCAGCAAAGTGTCCACAGAGGCACTTTGTACCACTCCTCTTCACAAGCTCAGGACTTGTCAAAATTCTGGCCACAGAGGCTTCTCAAGTGCCAAGGAGTTTTGGACACTCTAGATAGCAAGATTTTTCTCCTTTAAGATAACCTCCTTCAATCTAATACCTGAGCAGCGTAAGAACACAAGCCACTGGCCACATGAATATTGACTTCTGCCCATCGAAATGCCTGTCTGCCCTCCTGGGTCAAAAAAGTCCTACCCGAAACTCCCCATCCTGCCCAGCAGGCTGGCCCAGTACCATTGCCACAGCTCCTCAGTGCCTGAGAACGCTCAGAGTGCAAGCTGGGTGAGCGAGTCTGACTGAGGGATGCAATGGAAGCAATTGTAAGGACCACAGCTCCAATGGGTCATGTGTAGAGCGCGTGACCTCCTTCAGGCACACGACCTTCTCCACAGCATGGTTTTCCATAAGCCTCCCAAAGTTGTATAAAAGGTGTCCAACAGCTCTGCTTTGACTCAAGTGATATTACTCATTGTTAGGTTCTGCAGTTGAAGTCACAGCTACCTTAGAATTAAGAGTTAATTCTTTTTTGGAGCACAGATTCCCCAGCCTCCTTTGCATTGTTATTTCCACATCTCCCATCAAATGCAAAGTCACGGCTAAATCCTGAAGGGAAAATATTCTTATGAGAAGGAAGGGTACTTGCAATAAAATAACCTGTAAGTGTCAGAAGAGATAAGCAGACTGGAATTTCAATTACATGCACTACCTGCCTCTTTAGATTAGTTATTAGTTTATTATCTAGTTTGGACAGTAACACAACTCCCGGCAGATGCGAAACGCCAGAAGGATTACATCTGGCTGCCATCCCACCCTTCCTGGGCAGCCCCTGACGAGTATGGCTCCTGGTTACAGCAGCCAGGCTGGGGAAAAAACCCCCAACTTTTCTAAGCAAAGGATGAACAGGCCTAAGGGAGCTGAATTTCAGCACTATTTTACTCACAAACACACAAAGCTTCAGCAAATGAGTATCCTTCTATTCCATAAAGGAAGCGGATGCATTCCTCGCTACGCTTAAAGGCTAACACAGCAGCTACTAGCATTAGCAGTACTCCCACACCTCTCTTTTTTAAATGCTGTATTTCAATTTTGCTTTCTTTTTCAAGTATGGTAGGCAACATGTCGACCTACCCGGATCCTAAAGAGATGTTCTCCCTTTTTCTTGTTCAATTTCTTCTGCAAAGAAAAGAAAGGAAAAAAAAAAATTGCAAGCCAAAGATCTACGAGATCAAATCTCAAGAGAACTGCTCCAGTGTGATGAGAACTTATGCAAGGGTTACTGCAACCAGTTTCTTTTTCTTCAAATCTCTGAACAGATCAAGATGTACAAGTCAGAGCTGCTACAAGAAGGTGGCTTGAAAAATGATTCAAACAATAAAGAACATTTTCCTCCCGGACACAAAACCTCTATTTGTAAGCCACAGCTGTACTTCTGCCTGGCACAACCCCTTGGATTACGTACGAGTTGAGGTTGAAAGAGTTGCTGGTTTTTGTTTTTTCTGAAGTGTCAGGAAAGATACTTGTGGTATTTGTAGCTTCTGGGGGGTGGGGAATAAAAAGAGAAGAGGAAAAAACACCAAACCAGCTACCATTTTTATAAAAGAAGAGTATCATAGGACACTGAAGGGTGGTGGGGAAATAAATTCATCAGCCAAACACTCTGACCTGCACTTTCATTCTGATGTCAGTAATATACAGCAAAGCACCAGTTAAAGGCAGGATGATCACCAGCAGGAAGAAAGAGCAGCCCTAGGTGCAGAAACCTGTTGTGTCAATTAAGCTGTCAAAAATGGGTTAAGAAATGCCAAAACAAATCCTGTTTGGAGCTGATGGGGTACATCAAAGTGTTAGTCACTGAGAAAAACAACACTGCGTTTACAACAGAGTCCATAGGCAAAAGGCTGCTCAAGAAGAAGCTGTTTTGTGAAGAGACAGAGCTGGAAGGACCAACATCCCTGTGCCCGCCTAAGCACAGCAGAGAGACGGGTGTAGGGAACTGGGAAGAGACCCACAGTCACTCTAGTTTTTCACCCAAACTCTCCTCCTCCTGGCAGTTTGCTGGGCTCTGGGTTTGGTGCAGCGATCTGTATAAAGTACTGGATTCCAAAGCCTCTGAAATGATTTAACAGATGGTGCTCCGCTCCTTTTCTCCAGGAAACAGGCAAAGAGTCCACCCGTGTTTGTTACAGCTGCGAGCTTTGAGCCACAAAGAGAGAATAACCTCGGCGTGACAGCCCCGCTCCAAGGCTCCCATTTCTGGGTTTGGAGGGACCCGAGCTGTTGCTGCAGCTTTACTGCAGCACTTGAAGGAGTGGGATTAGAAGCACCTTTGCCATTTTCCCGTTACAGCTCCGTAAGACACCAAATCAGAGCATCACATCAGGCTACACTCTCGGGACAATAAATAAGCCATTACACTGCATAACACTCGTTAATTAAAGGCACGTGATCTCTACTAGAACAGGGAGGAAAGGTGCATGCCAGGCTGCAGGAGCCCAGCCAATTCACTAGGAAGCCCACAAAGAATGGCATAAAGCATAAGCAAGCGCTGTAGGGCTCTGGGGCTGCTCCCAGACATGGGTTTTGCCTCTCTCCTGGCTGTCACACAACCCTCGGCAGCACAGTCTAGAGGGGGAGGACAGGATGCTCTGCACTGATCCAGTTGTAGCCCAGAGCAGGATGCTCCATGGTTGGTCTCAGCCACCCTCCAGGAGCACCCTCACCTCTTAACTGCCCAGACCCGGGTTTGTGGGAGCTGACCCAGGCAGACCTGGAGATCAGTTCTGTTTTTCTGGCCAGTTTTGGGGTAAGGAATCATGGAGCTCTGGGTGAGTAGCACCTTTCACAAATAGCAGCACAGGGACATAGCTGAACCCTGCTTCACTCTGCCATCAGATTGCACAGTGCCAGGGTTGCTGGTGTTATACACATGGCAGGAAGAGCTGATCATGGTGTTTGTTTGATGTGCCACTTGAGGCAGGAAGACACTTTTCTGGTGAGTGAACCAGACAGGGAAGGAGATGCAGCAGAGAGGGTAAGTACAGACACTCAGCGTTGCTGTCCCTAACCCTGGCTGCATGTTCACCTCTGGCTGGCAGGATAGTACCTCTCCATGGCAGAGGCCGTGACACAACCGGGCTGCACTAGCAGCTTACAGACTGCTTTAGACAGGTGTTACCTCCGTGTTCTGCTCCTCCTGTAAAAGAGCCCAGCTCACCCCAAACCAGGTTATCGATCAGGTTACAAAACTGGAGAGAAAAGCAACATTCTACTCAGAGTTTTGGCCAAGTTCACCCCACATTCCACCCGACACCTTGCCGACAGACAGCTACCAAGCCACAGCTTGACTGTCTTACATTTGTGCCTCAGGCATGCAGGAATGTAAGGTCATCAGTCAAGCGTGGAGCTTCTGCAGGAGATAAAATAAGAGTGGTGATACACAGCAAAGTCGTTTGTGTTTGGATAGATGAGGACTAAAAACAATTTTCCACTGGAATCATAAGTAAACTGGGCAAGGGCATGTTTCTCTGTGAACTAAAGTTTAGAGAGCTCTCCAGCAGCACAAGCTACCACAGCTGAGCTTCCTTAAAGTGATGTGGAAATAAAAATACATCAATGCCCTGGTAGAAACAAATGTCAGCTGGTGATATTTTGCAGGACAGCAGCCTCTTCAGAGTAGGAGGGGAAGGAAAGGGCCAAGGGTAAACTCCACAAATTCCTGTTTGGCTGGAAAGGCATGAAAAAATCCCCTTGTCAGAAGCAGGACAATCAAGATGAAGTCCCAAACTTGATTTCCAAACCGCACCTGTCCCCCAAGGCCCAAGAGGAGTTTCACCAGCAACATAAGCACTGTTCAGCTGATAGTATTATGGTGAGTGATGACTGGGGTAATGTAAAATGCCTGCAGTCTTACTTGCCTCTCCTCCATGACGTACCCACAAACTGGTTGGATGTTCTCCTTGAACTTCAAAAGATGAGAGGAGATCCTTATCAGTAGCCCTCACCACCACTGGTATAATTAAGCTCAGCTACATCATGGGTAGCTCCTTTCCCACAGCCACTTCACAGCCGCGTTCGCTGCACTCAATGTCTGTCCTAACACCATCTACCCAGAAAGCTAAAATATGCCCAAAAGGGAGCTGGATTTTGATTGTACTTTTGTTACATGACTGCTGCTCTCACAGGAATATAAGCAATCCTAAGAGGATGGCATTCCCCAGAACACAGGCTTCCTCCTTTCTCCTTTGCTCCTCTTTTTCCTTGCCCTCCCAAAGCAGCAGCTTACTGATTGACAGCAAGAGCACAGGAAGAAGCTGAGCGCTACTCTCAGAGAACCTATTCACCCTGGTCCCACAAACCTCAAAACCTTCTTAAAACTAACACTGGGACAAGTTCACCTGGCTGCCAAGATGAAGAAAATTTTCATCAGTAACAACGGCTGCAGCAGGAGGGGGAAGACAAAGGCAGCCCTCCCCTCCCTGGCTCAGTGGCTGCTCCTGTGGTAGTTACACTTCTACATTTCTTTTCTGTTTCATTAGCTCCACAAGTTTTGCTGCTGAGTGCTGTAAAAGCACCACCTTAAACAGAGGTTTCTCAGTCTTGATGCTGTGGAGTGGGCACAGACAAGAAGAACAACACTGATGCTCTGCACGGCCAGAAAGAGGTAAAGAAAAACCTTCCTCTGTACCTTCTACAACTCACTAAGTTCAACCAGAGGAATATTTCTCACGGAAAGGCCCAACTGCCATTAGGTTGGTTATACATACACAGCTAAACCAGCAGCAATTTCCCACTAAATTTTTCTCCCCCGCCCCCCCCCCCCCCCCTCCCCCAAGACCCGCCGCGCAGC